>JACXGI010015568.1:6743-17337 GCA_016801175.1 Esox masquinongy
TGAGAGAGAGAGAGAGAGAGAGAGGGAGATGGGCTGGTATCACGGGTGTGAGAGAGAGAGAGACAGAGAGAGAGAGAGGGAGATGGGCTGGTATCACGGGTGTGTGAGAGAGAGAGAGAGAGACAGTGAGAGAGAGAGAGAGAGAGAGAGGGAGATGGGCTGGTATCACGGGTGTGAGAGAGAGAGAGAGATGGACGGGTAATCGGGTGTGTGTGTGTGTGTGAGAGAGAGAGAACATGAATGAGGTTAGACAGAGCAGAGAACATGAATGAGGTTAGATCTGCTTGGTGTGCTTACAAATAGACCTTCTGCATAATGACACCGTTGTCTCCTAGACACTGCAGAGACAAAGCTAGATACTGCATTGTTCATTGACAGCCCAGTGCTTCATCACACGAGGCTGTGGAATGAAGCTGATATGTTGTGAGAAGAAACCCATTAGCTCCATGGTAGCATTCCACATACGCTCACGCTGATGTAAACACTTTCTGATTGGTTGACCTGGAGGGAATTCTTCACCACATGACATTAGTTAGTGTTTGATTAAAAAGATTACTTAAACTGTCAAGACGGGATTAAATGGTTTAGGTCCTGAACACGATGTCAGCCTGTGCGTGCGTTGTGCTTGAGTGAGAAAGAGGGAGGTGGGGGTGAGTGTGCGCGCGAGATAGGGAGTGCGTTTGTCGGAATACCAATTTACATCAGTGTGTCTGCAAACTACACAGTCAACCAGACGTGTTAGCTCTTGTGTGACATCCTTGATACCATGGCAACACCAAAATGTCACTTTGGGATGGCATGTAGCCTATCTGAAGGTTCAATCTCAGATAACCTACTAGGCCTACCACGTTGAGTCGGTACGGTACTGACGTTTACCGCGTCTGTTGTCTATAAATAACATCTGGCGATTTGTTCGCCACTGTGATCATTCTTGAATTAGCTCAGAATGATGGAGGCACACGTTGATTACATTGAAGGTGGCTAAATGAATGGGGTGACTGAATCAAACAGATCTTATGGCTCTCTCTACCCCTCTCTCACTCTCTCCCTCCCTCTGACACGCACACTGCCAGACCTACACAGACGCATAAAAAATTGCTTCATACCTTCCATTTTCTTCCCACGGATATGAGAAACGTAGCTAAAGTGGGCTAAATGTAATGAGCTGCCAGTTACGTTTTCTAGTTGATATGATCCCAAAGGACTGAGGTCGGTCTGGTGTGGCATTGGTTCTATTTCAGAATGAATGGGGGGCATCTTAGAATGCTAAGTGAACAGGCCTCCCTGTATAAATAGAATTGCCTTTTAGTTTTTAGAATCTTCATTTTGCTCTGAGCCTTGTTATTCCCATTGGCTAAAAGATCCATAAATGCATCTGTTCTTTTTCACCTTTAAGAGGGAATGGATTGTTTCTCCTGGCAAATACATTTAATCCTATGGGCTGAATAATCAATATTCCGACTGTTTTCTTTTCTCCCTTCCCTGCTGAATATGCTTTGCGTTTAGCAGAACTACTGTGAGGTAACCAATGTAAATTAGGTCGATGTGATCATTCTGCTGTAGCCCAAGCCACGGCTCCCTGCGTGTGGTGGTGTTGGTGGTTCGCACTATATTACTTTCTCAAGACATCTGTCTCTCTAGACGCATATGAATCATGTTTCGGAAACATATAAGCATTGACTTCAGTGAAAGCGCCATGTGATGATGAATACTTTTCATCGGTGATATTGAATGTTGTGATCATTGAGAGTTAGCCTCACAGCAGTCAGCAAACAGGAGTGTAAATTCAGGCGTACAGGATGCTAGCTGTGTGGCAGTTACAACGATGCCTCAGGCACACATGAATTATAAGATTGATGCTATCCAACACCCCAACATAAAAAGAAGAAACACAATCTATACAAGTCGTTAGGGCGACGTATTCATAATTCGGAGATCCGTATCTGCATAAATCTGTGTTTGAATTTGACTATTCTGCCGTAGCTAGTCGTTCATTCGGCAACTTTAATTAATCTAGACTATTTTCTTTTAGGAGCCTACGACAACATAAACAAGTTATGACCGATACCTAATTTTCATTTCAGTAAGTGCAATTTGTGGCTTTTTACCAGGGTCATATTTCATTCTCTCTCAGTACTCCAAGTTATCTTGATTGGACTGAAGGACCACGTATCATTTACATACACGAGTAGTCATTTCACATCGTGATCTAATCTGATGTGATCCACCATCTGTTTAGTGCACAAGACTATATTGCATTGGCACAATACATGATTCTTAGATTCACCTGAAAAAATCTCAGAAGGCAAGCAAGCAGGTTCTATAAATAACGTGTAATCTATCCGCTTTTCTTTACATCTTGAGGGAATTTTTGACCTTGCGGTAAGCTTTAAACCATCTAGGCTCATAACAGCTATCTTAAGAAGATTTCTCACTTTTTCAGATACCCCGCCGTGAGAGAGGAAATTAGTTTTGGAGCTAATTGCATTAAAACCACACCGCTGCTCCCATGCAATTTCTTCAGAGGCGATTCCCCAAGAGTTCAACAGCAATGTGATACATAACATTTAGTATAATGTAGGCTATAAAATATAGCTTAAAGTTTACCTTAACGACGAAACATCAGCACGATATGTTCGATATAGGATAATACCGAGTAAATTCTTCCCAAATGCTGTTATGAGTGCAAAAGCATTTTGACAGATTCTGTCTGGTGGCACTCAGGTGTCCCAAAAAAATGTGCGCTGGATCCTACGATGGTCTATGACAATGGCCTTCGTAAGCACTGATGCCCTTCAAAAAAATCCATAACCAGCAGACAAATCAACATTCCAAAGGTTTTCTCCGTTCCTGTGTATCTTCGTGGAAAATGTAGTGTATGCTTATAAAAAAAACTGCGGGCGAATGGTATCCCGCTATCGCTTTGAGGCTGCAGCTTTCCAGCTACACAGAGGATTGCCTCTGCGCATTCCGCCCGCATGCACCGTTTAGCAGGGAAAACGCCTTTGTAGCGACAGGCAGCTATCTATACGGCGCTGTCTACTGGCTGCTGGTGCTGAATTCGGATCGCGTTACAGCAGCCAGATGTTCACATCGCTTTTTCTCAGCAACTCCGCCGGTGATTTGCGGTCTCAAAGCGACTTAATCCAGACTGACACCCCGTCAGAAACACTCTGTTCTCTGGTCGGGGCGTCACACAAGTCGTGGACTTAGCCTACTGTCAACCTTTTCCCGTCACAGAGCCGGCTCCATTTCGCGGGTGACAAGAGGTGCTGTGCTTGGAATGGTAATCGAGGGCGCCCCTAGCACTAGGGGCCATTTGTGCATTTATCCACAAACAGACAGACAGATGCCAGGCCTCCCAGCAAGCACAATTTTCCAGCTGCAGTTTAAGCCTCATAATTAATTAATTTAGTCAGAACTCAATTGCACATTTGACAATGCATTGTCCCTTGTAGGCTATATGGAAATATTAACCATCTTATTCCTTTATCATTACAAATGATTATGAGATTAACAGATTTATAAGCAAGCCCTAAGCCAATTAAGCTCAGTGGTTTGATGCAGTGACATGCAAACAATTTGACTGTTGTAATGGCGCATGATATCAACCTGCTTCAGCTTGGCAAAGCTGTAGCAGATATTTCATTAAGCATACAAATGTGTCTTTGGTGATAAACAGACTCAAAATATAAATAATCTCTTGGAAAATTGCCTCATACTAAATGCTAATTTGACCATATTTTAGGTGTTGCGCTGGTAGCTATAGGTACCAACATGACTTTCAACAGGGCCCCATTGTTCCAATGCCTAACAAGGATGTATGGCAAGGGTATAACTGGCTAGGTACTCTCTGCCCTGCCTCTGACACCCACCCCTTAGGCTAAAGCACAGGGATAGCCACAGGCTATTGTTTCTATACATGTAACATGGGTGGTTCGATGAATCACAAACCCTGCTCTGGACCTAAAGACTTGCCTTAGCCACCTTAGCTAAAGTGTGTGCTTTTAATAGCTCAACATGCCAACGCAGTCTCGTGTCGTGTCATGAAGAATTGCGGAACGTCACCTGACATCTTCTGACCATTCACAAAGCATTGAACAGGTGTGTTCTCTGAGACCATTCTCTTAAGACCATCAGACTCACATTTTCTTCCTCAACACAAAGAAGGTTCTTGTCTCATACCATAGCACTTAAAAAAAAAAAACACAACGTTGTTGGGTTTCATCTACTACAACATTACACTACACTCTCCATTATGGATAAATCCTCAATCAGCCACTGTGTTAAAGCACGGTTCAGATCAATAGGAAGAGCTTGAGCCCAAGGTGTTGGAATGATGGAATATCTGGTAATTCCAGGAGCCTTAACAGTTTTCAGTCTAATAAATTCTTTTGAATGCAGAAAACAACATCCTGTGGTTGTACCTTGCATTACCTGATCAATAAAGGACTTCAGAACAAGGCTACTGTGTCCCACTTGTTTTTGGACCAATGGAGCATTTCATTCAATTAAACTGTTATACTCAATAAGTGGAAATAGCCTTGAGTGCTTAGTTTAGGATATTAATCTGTTTTTATGCATGCTACGTCAGGAGGTCTGGGTCCTATTGGCACATGTAATAGAGTGGTAACTACCGGGTCACAGTTTCAAGCCCCGTGCTGCACCAGCTGTTACCCCTCAATCACTACGTTACAACAAATGCAATAATCTAAAAAACCAAATGCACACTCCAGAACACAAATTGAATCACAAAGCGCCTTGCAAAACGTTGCCTTGACAGTCAATGTACAAATCAACATCTGTAATTGGCTGGAACATTATTGCCTCATCCTTCACAACTGAAGCACTCCAAGGGCAAACAGCAACGCGTCGTCCGGTCTGTGAAGATGGGCTGTCAGTGGCCGTCTGCCCTCTATAAAGAACCCACACGACTCCAGGACAAAACTGTACCGCCACCGCTGGTTTTTTGGTCTATTGCTAGCAAAGTAAAATAGTTTTTTTCGGCAAGTAGATTAGGAAGCGATTCTTATTTTTAGCAACAGCCAGTTGGAATGTTACAAGGGGGCGCAGGAGCAATGAACTTTCTTGCTGAGGGACAGAATGACAACGCATTCGCCTTAGCAGTAGGGGGATTCGAACCACAGACCTTTAGGACACTAGTCAGATGCCACCTTGCCACCTCCAAAATAAAGGTGAATCTGATTCTTACAAACAACACACTGACCGGAAGTCAATTCTTTCAGGTTTAAAACAAAAAAATCTACAGCCATTCACTGTGTCCTGTCACTGAGGAACTGTCTGTAGGTGAGGGAGTCGGCCCAGTCCCCCGTCCGACTCTTCTTCTCCAGAAACAGGCCCTTGCTGTCTCTGGGAGGGTCTGCAATGCTACGGCTCCACGGTGGCTCTGAGATCCCCAGCAGCTCACGGACATGGCCAGAGATGGCCTAAAGGGGGCGAGACACAAAGAGGAGGAGTTGAACCACGCCAAAAGCTACAAAGGTGTTACCTTCAGTACGGTACGTTGTAGAAATTCTATCTGAAAGTTTACATTATTTTAAAATAGACATACCCACCCTGAAATAGCGTGAGGGAAAAAAAATTATACGATTTCTAAGGACGGATGAAAAATTAAAGGAAAAACCTTCGTAATGAGGGTTTCATGCACTGCAACCCTACTATAATATACCTCTCTGTTTAGTTCTTGAAAAACTGTTTTTGCTGACACAGTCTGACCACATCCTGCATTGACAGTCACCTGAGGAAGAGTTTTTTTTTTCTTACGTATTACAGTAATGCACGAGTATCATGGTAAACAATTGTGTTCTTTTGACCATAATTTCCGACCCTATTTACTGATGTCTGTCCTGTAGATTTAAATGCAGATGTAACTTTAGTCACTGTTCCTATTGAAACACTAGCCAGTTGGGCAGTCTTTGTGACTGAAGCTCCTGCCATCCGTTCCACAATAATGAAGCCTCTTTCAAAGTAACTTTTATATACATACCACAGAGCATGATAGCATGTCAGTTGCTTAATTGTATCATGCAGTACACCTGTATGTAAGCATCTGGATTTGTTATGTTCCACTCATTTATTCAGGTTTTTCCTTTTATTTGTCATCCGTCTGTATGGTCACTGTGCAGTGAGTTCCCCCCTACTTATTACAGGGATGTAGTGGTGCTTGATATTTCGTGATAACCCATAAACCTCACAAGCATTAATGATAGGTTTAGAATGACCATGAATACTAAAAACATAATCCTTGGTCGAGTTTATCTGCTACCTTGGTGAGTTAGCTTGTGGAATTAATTATGCGGGTGCTGCATCTGATTGTCTGGATTTGGCTGTGTATGATCTACAGTGTCATGTTGTGCGCCTCATCTTGAGTAATTAGCCTTCCACTGTGATGGGAAGATTGCCCATTGTTTTCTTATTTGGGTTTGAACAGTCCTACACACATTCATGTTGGCACTCCCATGATATTACAGTGCTGTAAAGGAGAATATCACTTTTTTTGCTATTTGTTGTTCAATTGTTTACACACCCTGGAAGAAAAGTATAGAACAAAGAATTACTGTATTCCATGATTCAGTTTTCTTTAGACAGACATTAAAAACTTCAGTAAACTTTTGGAAGTAATCTGGACATGTGTGGTGTGTGTGTGTGTATATATATATATATATATATGTTTTTTTATTGACCTTTATTTATACAGAGAGAATCAGACTGAGACCATGGTCTCTTTTACAGCTGAGCCCTGTGTACAGCACATAGAATACAGATATAAATATATTAAATAATTAAAAAAAACCAAGACATCAAGAAACCAAGACATCAAGCTTAAGATTTTCCTGAAAATTATTCCAAGAATGGGCGGCATTATGTTGAAAGGCAGTTTTACCTAGCTCTGAATGAGCCCGAGGAATCTCTAGGACTAACCAATCTTTGGAGCGAGTGTGATAGCCACCAACTTTCCAATTTATTTTAGAGGTTAGATAGCTGGGAAATGTATGCATTATAGCCTTATAGACATACATTAACCAATGTCTAGCTCTCCTGGAAACCAAAGAGTCCCAGCCCACTAGAGTGTACAAAAGACAATGGTGTGTGTCAAAATTGGCACCAGTAATAAACCGCAAGGCAGCATGATAGACTGCATTAAGAGGCTTCAACACTGAGACTGAAGCATATACAGTCTATCACCATAGTCAAGTACTGACATAAAAGTAGCTTCCACAATGTCAACTCTATGCTGGTAAGACAGGCATGATTTGTTTCTATAAAAGAAACCAATTTTAAATCTTAGCTTCTTCACCAAGTCAATACTATGTGTTTTGCAAGAAAGATGTTCATCCAACCAAATCCCAAGGTATTTGTAAGAGTGAACCCGTTCTATAACAGAACCACCAAGGGTACTAATTTTAAGATCATCCAAATGTTGATTTCTGCACTTAGAAGAGAAGAGCATATATTTAGTTTTACTCTAATTCAGTACCAACTTAAGATCAATAAGGGATTTTTGTAGGAATAAAAAATCTGCCTGAAGATAAGCAAGTGCTTGAGCATGGGATGGGGCCGTAGCAAAATAACTCTGTCATCAGCATAAAAATGATGTTGACAGTTCCTCAGAGTATTACAAATATCATTTATATATAGAGTCAACAACAAGGGACCCAAAAGGGACCCAAATTCGAACCTTGAGGAACTCAAGTTATAATAAAGTGAAGATTGAAAGCTTGCATAATTGCATATTTTTCAGTAATTGGCCCGATGTCTAATACTATCTGTTTTGGTAATTGGTCGAAGGTATTGTTCTTTAGCGTTTTAACTATTTTCCAAAATTTTGCTGAATTCCCATAACAATTCGATAGAGTGTTTACATAGTATACTGATTTCGCCTTTCGTACAAGCTTTATGCTTAGGTTTCTCAGTTGCTTAAAAGTCTACCAGTTAGAAATTGATGCTGTTTTCCTAGCTTTGTTCCATGCCACATTTTGTTTATGCATAGCATCAGAGATATCATGACTGAACAGGGACTGGATCTATTTTTGACCCTGACTCTTATATGGAACATGGTCATCTGCGATTGAGTTAAAACCCATAGTGAAATCCACTAGCGCTTTCTCAACATCTGAGATAGCAGTGATGCAGTCAAATTTATTTAAGGAAAGATCTAGCAGAAAATCTTGTTCATTCAAATTTCTAAAGTTTCTTTTAGTGACAAAGCGATGTTTGGAACTATGCTTTCTGACATCTCTGATACATACAACAGGCAGTGGTCACTAATGCCCAAGGCAACACACCACTTGACAAATAATTATCAGTACATATACATATATATATATATATATATATATATATATATATACAGTGGATATAAAAAGTCTACACACCCCTGTTATAATGCCAGGTTCTTGTGATGTAAAAGAATGAGACAAAGATAAATCATGTCAGAACTTTTTCCACCTTTAATGTGACCTATAACGTGAACAATTCAATTGAAAAACAAACTGACATCTTTGAGGGGGAAAAATAAATAAATAAATAACTCACAATAACCAGGTTGCATAAGTGTGCACACCCTTAAACTAATACTTTGTTGAAGCACCTTTTGATTTTATTACAGCACTCTGTCTTTTTGGGTAGGAGTCTATTAGCATAGCACATCTTGACGTGGCAATATTTTCCCACTCTTTGCAAAAGCGCTGTCAGATTGCAAGGACATCTCCTGTGCACAGCCCTCTTCAGATCACTCCACAGATGTTCAATTAGATTCAGGTCTGGGCTCTGGCTGGGCCATTCCAAAACGTTAATTTTCTTCTGGTGAAGCCATGCTTTTGTGGATTTGGATGTGTGCTTTGGGTCGTTGTCGTGCTGAAAGGTGAACTTCCTCTTCATCTTCAGCTTTCTAACGGACGCCTGAAGATTTTGTGCCAAAAATGCCAGGTATTTGGAACTGTTCATAATTCCCTCCACCCTGATTAAGGCACAGGTTCCAGCTGAAGAAAAATAGCCCCAAAGCATGATGCTGCCACCACCATGCTTCACTGTGGGTATGGTATTCTTTGGGTGATGTGCAGTCTTGTTTTTGCGCCAAACATACCTTTTGGAATTGTGGCCAAAAAGTTCAACCTTGGTTTCATCAGACCATAACACATTTTCCCACGTGCTTTTGGGGGACTTCATGTTTGTTTTTGCAAACTTCAGCCGGGCTTGGATGTTTTTCTTTGTAAGAAAAGGCTTCCGTCTTGCCACCCTACCCCATAGCCCATTCCAATGAAGAATACGGGAGATTGTTGTCACATGTAGCACACAGCCAGTACTAGCCAGAAATTTCAGCAGTTCCTTCAATCTTGCTGTAGGCCTCTTGGAAGCCTCCCTGACCAGTTTTCTTCTCGTCTTTTCATCAATTTTGGAGGGACGTCCAGTTCTTGGTAATGTCTCTGTTGTGCCATATTTTCTCCACTTGATGATGACTGTCTTCACTGTGTTCCATGGTATATCTAATGCTTTGGAAATTCTTTTGCACCCTTCTCCTGACTGATATCTTTCAACAATGAGATCCTTCTGATGCTTTGGAAGCTCTCTGTGGACCATGGCTTTTGCTCTGAGATGCAACTAAGAAAATGTCAAGAAAATCCTACTAGAACAGCTGAACTTTATTTGTGATTAATCAGAGTCACTTTAAATGATGGCAGGTGTGTAATGAGTTCTATTTAACATGAGTTTGAATGTGATTGGTTAATTCTGAACACAGCCACATCCCCAGCTATAAGAGGATGTGCACACTTATGCAACCAGGTTATTGTAAGGTTTTTATTTTTTATTTTTCCCCCTCGAAGATTTCAGTTTGTTTTTCAATTGAACTGTTCACATTATAGGTCACATTAAAAGTGGAAAAAGTTCTGACATGATTTATCTTTGTCTCATTCTTTTACATCACAAAAACCTGGCATTTTAACAGGGGTGTGTAGACTTTTTATATCCACTGTATATATATACATATATACACATATACAGGTGCTGGTCATAAAATTAGAATATCATCAAAAAGTTGATTTATTTCAGTAATTCCATTCAAAAAGTGAAACTTGTATAGTATATTCATTGATTACACACAGACTGATATATTTCAAATGTTTATTTCTTTTAAGTGTGATGATTATAACTGACAACTAATGAAAATCCCAAATTCAATATCTCAGAAAATTAGAATATTACTTAAGACTAATACTAAAAAAGGATTTTTAGAAATGTTGGCCAACTGAAAAGTATGAACATAAAAAGTATGAGCATGTACAGCACTCAATACTTAGTTTGGGCTCCTTTTGCCTGAATTACTGCAGCAATGCGGCGTGGCATGGAGTCGATCAGTCTGTGGCACTGCTCAGTTGTTATGAGAGCCCAGGTTGCTCTGATAGTGGCCTTCAGCTCTTCTGCATTGTTGGTTCTGGCGTATCGCATCTTCCTCTTCACAATACCCCATAGATTTTCTATAGGGTTAAGGTCAGGCGAGTTTGCTGGCCAATTAAGAACAGGGATACCATGGTCCTTAAACCAGGTACTGGTAGCTTTGGCACTGTGTGCAGGT
>JACXGI010015569.1:6320-17352 GCA_016801175.1 Esox masquinongy
GGTTAGGTTTAGAGAATATACATATTTTTTTTCTGATACCTATAACAATGTAACAATATAACAATATTGTGCATGTGTGTGTGTGTGTGTGTGTGTGTGTGTGTGTGTGTGTGTGTGTGTGTGTGTGTGTGTGCATTTTATGTAGATATGCCCATGTCTTGGCTCTGTTCTTTTTCACAGGACATCCTATGTGTCATTTGCGCACAGTAAGAACAAGTGTGTGTGCGTTACATTTTAATTTGGCATGAACACATCCGGTGATAAAGTCTTCATGTCAAACAAAATCACTTTAAAAAGTGGGCTAAAAGTGCATGTTCCTAAAAAGTGCATGTTCCTTCCAGCACCCAAACAGCAACATTGGGCCATCTCACCATTTAATGAATTGAAGGTGACATATATACCAAACCACCTAGAAGTGTAGTGACATTTGCCTATGGTCATTGGGTCTACGCTGTCATAGCCTTAATAATGGAGAAAAAAAAATGGGGGACCAGAACAGTCGCAGAATGTTTTTGTTTAACAGTTTATTAGAAACATGCACCACAATTTTTACACAAGTTTTGACGTTAGGTTCTGCTCCTCTGGTGTAACTCACTGCCATCACATGATCGTGTATACGATACATCTAATAAAAATATCAACACCATAAGATCATTAATATCAATCCCCATAGGCACAATGAGAAAGGCCCCCCCCATGGTAAAACCACATTCTCCCATCATAAACCCACCTTATCATGTGACATAATAATGTAACAAATTTGTCTAAGCAACCTTATTTTTTTGGACTTATCTATTGTCCAGTCTGTTAAGTAAATAGAAAATTGGGAGGGCTGACCCGATGTCTAAAGAAAATTACATTAGGCCTACTTTAAACTGTATCTGCATGAATGTCGTCAAACTACACAGTTCTTGAAATGCCATGTGTGATGTTTCATAGCAGTGGTTGTTAGTCTTATCTTGATCGCTCACTGGAGTCTTTCCTGTCTTATCTTATGCCTGATCGCCATCACGATTGATTTCTCACTTGATTGGTCACAAGATTTGATTGTTTATCCTACTTTTTTGTGTACCCCTACACCTCTGATCAGTACCTTTTATGTGTACCCCTACACCTCTGATTAGTACCTTTTTTGTGTACCCCTACACCTCTGATCAGTACCTTTTTTGTGTACCCCTACACCTCTGATCGGTACCTTGGGGAAACCTCCCTGATGCATTTTATTGGGGCTGGGTGTCTAACAGCATCCTGCTAGGTGTTAAAATGAATAGCAACAACAAGGTGACATCACCTCCTCTCAGAAGAATGCATCATTACCAGCTAATGAAACAGTGAAACCATCTTAAGAAAGAAGACGAAGAGCAGGCTAGAGAGAATCTCCAATGGTTTTGCCCAGTTACAGCCATGCACGGATATTTATTTGCACGCCTGTGTATGTGCATGTGTTAACATGCAGGAGCATGTTCAACTGTGTTTCTGTGTTCATGTTGAGGTTTTGTTTTTGTACTGTGTGTGTGTGTGTTTTATGTAGATATGCCCATGTCTTGGCTCTGTTCTTTTTCACAGGACATCTTATATGTGTGTGTGTGTCATTTGCGCACAGTAAGAACTGTGTGTGTGTGTGTGTGTTCATGCGCATGTGTGCATAACCATGTGTTACCGGGCATGGGCGCTGACAGGGTAATAAATATGCATTTCTCTTGACATAGGGTCAGTGAATCAAATTTCCCCTGTTCTCCCAGGATTTCTCTGCCCCCATTCATTGCTCTACTCTGCACCTGTGGATCAACAGAATGCTTTTTCCATTCAACCCGGTGAGGGAAATAGCCAGTGCTCTGATGTATGTATTTAAATTGTTTACGACGTTTCCTGTCAGGCTAGTCGTGCTATTAAATTGAGCGGAACATGGATGAGTGCAGCACCATGGCGACTGTTGGAAAGGACAATACACATGGTGACTTGTGTACACAAGAGGACTTATAGGAATATTTTTGCTGGTCCTCTTTCTCATTTACAGTGTAAGCCACTGAGAGGAGGGACGTATTAACACATCATCTCTGTAAAGGCTGTTTTACAAACGGATTGGGAATCCTATCTGGATTACCATGGAAAGAACATAAAAATAACCTCCACAAAACCTAGCACGCCTAATCTCCATGCTTATTTCCTGTATAGGAGCATTAGCGCTTAATTAGTATGCTGAGAACCCTGTATTGAGAGAAGCAGCACAATACCTGTGAAATTACATTTTACTGTTGACGGGACTCTGGTGCTCATTTTTAAGGGGGTAGAAACATGTCTTTTTATATGTTTGGGTGGTGTTCATCTTCAGTCTTGTTGTACGATTACAGAATGCGTCCGGATGATTGCCTTTTCAAGGACAAGTACCTCAAACAAACAAGCGAGACACTGCTCTTAAAATGACCTGTGACCTCATTGGCCCGACACCCAGCAATGGGAAATATCAGCAATCACTATCAATAAGCCTAATAAACACATGGCTATCTGCCAATTTACTTTGATATTGATTATATTGAATCGTCTACATTTGGTTTCATTCAGTTTAATTGCATTTTTACGATACATTAAATTGCTTCCTCTGTGAATGCTGTCGGGGCTGTTGGCGGGGGATTACTAACAGTTTATATTATTTTTAAGAGCATTATGAAGGCTAATTAAATCATTAAGGAGTGAAGCCCTGTTTGAACCTTACACTGGCTCAGCAATCAATATCTGACCACCATGGTCCATGCAAGCAACAGATCAGGGTATTTTCCAATGCTTTTCCTGTTGGAATTACACAGTATATACAGTACATTATGATGGGATGGATTAATCAAAGCACAGATTCCATATGCTTTCTTATTCTAAAAGAACATGCAAGTTGACGAATGTTTTAATTTACCCACTGGTTCTGAAAAGGAGACAAATACACACGGATTTAGGTAGCTTTATTTTTTTAACTGAAATTTTCTCAACCTGTTCTTTCCATTTATTAGCAAGTGTGGACCAAATTTGAATTAAACGTAAAACATATCTAAAGGGATGGCTTGAGTTACATTTTTTAAAAACGCTATTGAATGAGAAGAACTTGAATGACCAGTTCTCTTCTCGTATTTTCATCAATTTTGGAGGGACGTCCAGTTCTTGGTAATGTCTCTGTTGTGCCATATTTTCTCCACTTGATGATGACTGTCTTCACTGTGTTCCATGGTATATCTAATGCTTTGGAAATTCTTTTGTACCCTTCTCCTGACTGATATCTTTCAACAATGAGATCCCTCTGATGCTTTGGAACTCTCTACGGACCATGGCTTTTGCTCCGAGATGCAACTAAGAAAATGTCAGGAAAATCCTGCTAGAACAGGTGAACTTTATTTGTGATTCATCAGAGTTACTTTAAATGATGGCAGGTGTGTAATGACTTCTATTTAAGATGAGGTTGAATATGATTGGTTAATTCTGAACGCAGCCACATCCCCAGTTATAAGAGGGTGTGCACACTTATGCAACCAGGTTATTGTAAGGTTTTTATTTTTCATTTTTCCCCCTCGAAGATTTCAGTTTGTTTTTCAATTGAATTGTTCACATTATAGGTCACATTAAAAGTGGAAAAAGTTCTGACATGATTAATCTTTGTCTCATTCTTTTACATCACAAAAACCTGGCATTTTAACAGGGGTGTGTAGACTTTTTATATCCACTGTATATATTTTAATAAAGTATTATATAATAATTTACATACATCAGTAAACATTGCATTAATAATCATAAGGAAAAGTCTGATAAAAGGGTTTGATGTGACATTTGATCTGACACTGTATCTGTAGAGCTCCATGGACTACACCCACATCTAGTCAAATAGACTGCCTCTCCCAATGCTGTAAAGCATGTGAACTCTTCTCCCAAAGACTTTCCCGTTGAACATCACGCTGCATGTGTCCAAAACAGCCCACTACGCCTTGTTCACAGTAGTGCACTGTTTTTTTCCAAGCCTGGTTTAAAAGCACCTTTTCAAATGCATTTGTTCCTTCATTCCAAGTTGTTCACCGTGATGACTAGGGAGCCCAATTCGGCCGATGTGATTGGTTACCCTGTATATTCTCATGTTCTGGAAGTGTCTGTGGAATTTTGCATTTATCTGAATGTCAACATCCAGGTCCAGCTTATGTATTCACTATCAGATTCTGCAGGCACATTTTTCCGAGAGGTTGAACAGGATGCATCATGGTCCACGGGGAGCATCTGCCTTACATGGGAATGTTATTGTAGAAAAGTATGGTATATTTCTAGAGACAATTCTGCAGGCAGGATTAAAATGCTCTGTTGGCATGTCAAGTTAGTGCTGTGTGATGTGTCAGAGATGGTGTTATACACAGAAATGTGTTTCAGACATTTTCCAGGCATTTTAACTCAGCAATTACTAATTGCATGTACTAATTGGTTGATGTGGGGCTGATAAGTGGAACTGAAGTGATTACAAGCCAGTGATAAATTCACTCTTCCTCATATGGATCTAATGTTGATTACTGATTACACTCTGACACTCAAAGTATAAATAACATGTCATTTCATTAATTAAAGCTTGTAAAAAGTGAAGTTTAGGTTTTCTTAATGGGCTTCAAGACCCTTTCTAAATCAACTTTCTTACATGATTATCACAGCTATAAGCACTGATAATCAAATAACAAATGGAAGACAAGTATGTGAAGCACAGTAATATACCGACTACTTAATCATTTTGCCCTTGATTTAATGTTTTGGCTTTAGAAGCTCACTATGCCATTTCCTTTTCATTCCTGTTCTGGGCCATCATTTATTTCAGTCTTTCAGCTGTAGGACGTTGGCCTGTACTGTCTTTGATTGTTGTTCCAAACTCTCATCCAAATTGATTAATTGAGCCAATTAAGATTCCATCTAGAATCGGAAGGAGATGAGTGTTTAATTTCTGCCAACAAAGCAAAACCACAGACTCACAGAAAAGCTTTGGCAGACCATACATCCATGACACAATGAAACAAAACTCTAAAATATGAATAATTTCTCAATGTGTCATCAGGGTTTGTGTGGTGATTTATTTGTATTTATTTTTTACACCAGTGTATAGCCGCGCGACATCCGTCATTAGTTACAGGTTTATGTGCCAGGTTGAACCTGCTTTTTTTTCATTAAATTTCATGCTTGACCCCGCTGGCATCAGTTAGACAAATAAAATGAATCAGGAAAAAGTGTGCGAGTCCTTGATCCTCTAAACACATTGCAGGAACAAAAGCTTTCATTACATTTTTACTAAATTCTTTTTAATACTTTTTATTTCTCGATGATAGTATAACCTTTACACACCTGCAACCCACTACACATTCTTAAGTGAGACTCTAAAGTGACGAAAAGATGCATGCCTGTAATGATACTGTACACACACAACACACACCGCCTTTCACTGACAAAAGTTTATGCGCTACCTTGTCTGCCACCTGTTATTAATGAGTCCACTTTAGAAGCGTGTGCCATGGGAGTGCACCGCGGCATAAGAGGAGGGTCCTTTTACGGCCCGAGTTTTGCTCGGCACAAGAAAACAACCTCTGGGCCATCGGGCGCGCCTATAATTGCGTCATTAGAAGGCGGTCGGACTGGTGGCTCATTAGCCGTAGTTGCGGAGACATCTGAGGAGCCCGGGGGACGAGACGGAGCTGTGTGCTCACCGACCGGAGCGGCGGACCAACAGCCAGCCAGTGCCACAGATGTGCAGGGAAAAGCGGCGGTTGGTTTAGCAGTGGTGTGTTTTATCTGAACCGTGTTGCTGCAGGAGATCACGGCAGTTAAGACACACGGCAATCTGCTCATTAGCACTAGAGACAGGAAGACGGTGTGATTCAAGTTGACACAGACAGACGCGCACGCAGACACACGCGGTTCTCCCCAAGACGAGCGCCCCTACGCAGCGTCAACATCTGATTAATTGCCAAATCCAACGTCTCACTGAGGAGCAGGAAGTTCTGAAAAATGCATAGTACTTGAGTTTTTTTTTTTTTGATTCCCGTTAGGATTCAGTTCTTAAAAATTTATGAATTGTTAACTTCTTTTGCTATGGACCACTGGATTTGTGACTATGCTGCTGTGTTAATCATTACGTTTCTTTTTATCTTTGTCCCTCATTGTCCCTCCATCTTTGGAAGTGTTTGTGGAAATCCTTTTTTGGCATGCCTCTGAACTAAAAAACAACATTCATGAGTAACATTAGTGCTATTGGTTATGTGCTCTCTAGCTAGGTTTCCATCCAGTTATTGATTGATTTCTATGTGAATCTTCTCAAATCTTCATAAAGAAAAAAGTGGCTGGGGTTTTTGATTTTTTTGTAAACAATCAATATATTGATTGAAATGGCTGACGTCAACGTATGAAATCCGAATGTGTGTTTAAAAAAACCCTTGCAAAATCTGGTGCGGGATGCTTTACAAATGTTTTATCCAGGGGTTCGAGAAGGAAATGTAATAACGCTTGAGGTCCTGTTGCTCTCATAGAATATTAACTTGTGTAATGTGAAGCTCCTTCACCTTATGTAAACACTACTGGCATCCAAAATAAGAACCAGCACCTACTTCGGTCCTAGTCAACTGCCAAGCAGCAGGGTTGTGAGGGCAAATACTCCAGACATGTAGCCTCTGGCTCAAGAATTATCTACAGTGTGTAATGCTGCCAAATGGGGTACTGCAGAGGATGGTGCAAATTGGCCCAGAACCGTGTGGGATGGATGGGATATATTTTGGACGGAGTTGACCATGTTTGACTCCTTTTGGTGGGTCGAGTACCTGCAAGCTCATTTGTAGTTTTTGGCCAGAGAATGAGCTCTCCTCCAACCACATTGGCTCTTGCAAAAAATACTTCTTGATCTTTGCCTGTCAGGGAACTTGCTGGGAGTTGCTACGATAAGGCCATATTCACGAATGAGACATCACAAACAATTGGGAGGGGAAAAGAACTCCAAAAAATGAATACTAGCGAAGATAAAACATCTTAACGTACCAAATAAAAATGTCAAAGTTCACTGTGCTTCCATTGCATTTTTAACTCTACCAGTAATTTTCTCACTAACTCTTGCATTAAACAGCCCACTCTGGTGCTGGAACATTCACTCTAGTCCACAGCCTTAACATACTGTGTCGGTGGGCTAGCCTACATGATGAGGTTATTATATATAAAAGCTTATTTGTCAAATAGCAGCCAAGCATTGACCATAATGTCACCAGAATATGACCCTCAATATTTATTGGAAAGGAGCAGATAGCCTGAGCAAGGCACTTAACCCCAGTTGCTCCATGGCCAGCGTCAATAATGGCTGGTCCTAACCTGCTCACTGAGGGTGTCTCGGGGGACATTGGGGCATGCAAAAATACACGTCCATTTGCGCACTTTTACAAGACTTGTAGGTGTGTGTACGTGTGGAACAGGACAAATGCAGCTAGCCCTTATTTGACCTTGTCCCTGTGCCACACTGTACATCGTGTGGTCCCCCAGCGCTGCCTGGTTTGAATCCTAAGCCTCATAAATGGCATGAATACTTGACTCATACAGGAGAACCACATATCACTGTGTGACTTCAAGTTCACCTCAGCGTGATCGTTATTATATCAATATCATTGTTTGTGAGTAATGGTGTTTACATCGCAATTGTTTTACATAATGAATTTTACTGGCATGATATGTTGGAGGAAATGTCAACATTAATCTGTAGTCATACTTAATTGTACCAACATTCCCTATTTCCATCGGCACAGTCATTTCTTTTTCACGCTTGTAGTATTTCTTTGAAATGCAATTGTTAGATGCAACCCTATTTTACGATAAGGATTTAACTGTTCACTATGATAATGCAAAAATCCATATACTGCTTGCAAACCACACAGAATTCACTCTAAATACAGTATGAAAGGTGCTGTGCTCTTGGAAGCCTTGTTCTGTGGCCCTGGCTGTATGATGAAGATACTGAATCCCTCGAGGCTATGCTAGTCATTTCAGTCATTTAAGCCCAGGGCTTGAATGCCGTCATCTCTGCCTTACTGAATGTGAGGGGTTTCACAGGGGAAGCATCACCTGGGTCTGGGCGCAGTCAGTCACAGTGACAGAGATCTGTCTAATGCAGGCTGCCTAATGCAAGTTCTTTACTGGTAAAGCCAGAGCTCTGGGACCTCTAGAGTAGAAGCTATTTCCTTTGTGTATGACAGAGAGGTGCAGGCTCTGATCTGGGCTATTCTGTAAAACAGAACTGGGTTTAATTATATATATATATATATATATAATATGTGTATATATATATATGTATATATATATATACACACACACACAGTGGATATAAAAAGTCTACACACCCCTGTGTAAATGCCAGGTTTATAGTGATGTAAAAGAATGAGACAAAGATAAATCATGTCAGAACTTTTCCACTTTTAATGTGACCTATAATGTGAACAATTCAATTGAAAAACAAACTGAAATCTTCGAGGGGGAAAAATGAAAAATAAAAACCTTACAATAACCTGGTTGCATAAGTGTGCACACCCTTAAACGAATACTTTAGTTATATAATAGTTTGCAAAAACAAACATCAAGTCCCCCAAAAGCACGTGGGAAAATGTGTTATGGGCTGATGAAACCAAGGTTGAACTTTTTGGCCATAATTCCAAAAGGTATGTTTGGTGCAAAAACAACACTGCACATCACCCAAAGAACACCATACCCACAGTGAAGCATGGTGGTGGCAGCATCATGCTTTGGGGCTGTTTTTCTTCAGCTGGAACCGGGACCTTAGTCATGGTGGAGGGAATTATGAACAGTTCCAAATACCAGGCAATTTTGGCACAAAACCTTCAGGCGTCCGTTAGAAAGCTGAAGAGGAAGTTCACCTTTCAGCATGTCAACGACCCAAAGCACACATCCAAATCCACAAAAGCATGGCTTCACCAGAAGAAGATTAACGTTTTGGAATGGCCCAGCCAGAGCCCAGACCTGAATCCAGTTGAACATCTGTGGGGTGATCTGAAAAGGGCTGTGCATAGGGGAGATGTCCTCGCAATCTGACAGATTTGGAGCGCTTTTGCAAAGAAGAGTGGGCAAATATTGCCACGACAAGATCTGCCATGCTAATAGACTCCTACCCAAAAAGACTGAGTGCTGTAATAAAATAAATAGGTGCTTCAACAAAGTATTCGTTTAAGGGTGTGCACACTTATGCAACCAGGTCATTGTGAGTTTTTTATTTTTTATTTTTCCCCCTCAAAGATTTCAGTTTGTTTTTCAATTGAATTTTTCCCGTTAGAGGTCACATTGAAGGTGGAAAAAGTTCTGATATGATTTATCTTTGTCTCATTCTTTTACATCACAAGAACCTGGCATTTTGACAGGGGTGTGTAGACTTTTTATATCCACTGTGTGTGTGTTTATATATACATATATATATTTATATATATATATATACAGTGGGGCCAAAAAGTATTTAATCAGCCACCAATTGTGCAAGTTCTCCCACTTAAAAAGATGAGAGAGGCCTGTAATTTTCATCATAGGTACACTCCAACTATGAGAGACAAAAACAGAGAAAAAAAATCCAGAGAATCACATTGTAGGATTTTTAATGAATTTATTGGTAAATTCCTCGGTAAAATAAGTATTTGGTCACCTACAAACAAGCAAGATTTCTGGATCTCACAGACCTGTAACTTCTTTAAGAGGCTCCTCTGTCCTCCACTCGTTACCTGTATTAATGGCACCTGTTTGAACCTATCAGTATAAAAGACACCTGTCCACAACCTCAAACAGTCACATTCCAAACTCCACTATGGCCAAGACCAAAGAGCTGTCAAAGGACACCAGAAACAATATTGTAGACCTGCACCAGGCTAGGAAGACTGAATCTGCAATAGGTAAGCAGCTTGGTGTGAAGAAATCAACTGTGGGAGCAATTATAAGAAAATGGAAGACATACAAGACCACTGATAATGTCCCTCGATCCGGGGCTCCACGCAAGATCTCACCCTGTGGGGTCAAAATGATCACAAGAACGGTGAGCAAAAATCCCAGAACCACACGGGGGGACCTAGTGAATGACCTGCAGAGAGCTGGGACCAAAGTAACAAAGGCTACCATCAGTAACACACTACGCCGCCAGGGACTCAAATCCTACAGTGCCAGACGTGTCCCCCTGCTTAAGCCAGTACATGTCCAGGCCCGTCTGAGGTTTGCTAGAGAGCATTTGGATGATCCAAAAGAGGACTGGGAGAATGTCATATGGTCAGATGAAACCAAAATAGAACTTTTTGGTAAAAACTCAACTTGTCGTGTTTGGAGGAGAAAGAATGCTGAGTTGCATCCAAAGAACACCATACCTACTGTGAAGCATGGGGGTGGAAACATCATGCTTTGGGGCTGTTTTTCTGCAAAGGGACCAGGACGACTGATCCGTGTAAAGGAAAGAATGTATCGTGAGATTTTGAGTGAAAACCTCCTTCCATCAGCAAGGGCATTGAAGATGAAACGTGGCTGGGTCTTTCAGCATGACAATGATCCCAAACACACCACCTGGGCAACGAAGGAGTGGCTTCGTAAGAAGCATTTCAAGGTCCTGGAGTGGCCTAGCCAGTCACCAGATCTCAACCCCATAGAAAATCTTTGGAGGGAGTTGAAAGTCCGTGTTGCCCAGCGACAGCCCCAAAACATCACTGCTCTAGAGGAGATCTGCATGGAGGAATGGGCGAAATACCAGCAACAGTGTGTGAAAACCTTGTGAAGACTTACAGAAAACGTTAGAATATCATCAAAAAGTTGATTTATTTCAGTAATTCCATTCAAAAAGTGAAACTTGTATAATGTATACATTCATTCCACACAGATAGATATATTTCAAGTGTTTATTCCTTTTAATTTTGATGATTATAACTGACAACTAATGAAAACCCCAAATTCAGTATCTCAGAAAATTAGAATATTGTGAAAAGGTTCAATATTGAAGACACCTGGTGCCACACTCTAATCAGCTAATTAC
>JACXGI010015570.1:0-17221 GCA_016801175.1 Esox masquinongy
CTCAAACCCCCCTCACCCCCCTCCTCCCCCCCCCCCACCCCCCCCCCCCCCCCCCCCCCCCCCCCCCCCCCCCCCCCCCCCCCCCCCTCCTCACCCCCCCCCACCCCCATCCTCAATCCCCCCTTCCTCACCCATCCTCATCCCCCCTCACCCCCTTCGTCATCCCATCCTCAAACTCACCTCCCATCCAATCTAATTGCTTCTCATAGTTAAGAAATGCTATGTGTGTGCTTAATAAGAGTCTGAGTGCAGAGTTTCTGAAACTTCTTTGCTCAGCGAACTATTTTTTTATTTTAAACAATTATTTTAAGTAAAACAGTTTATTTGGCTTTCAGGCTCCTCCCATAATAATTAATCAATCAAATCAAATGCATTTTATATAGCCCTTTTTGGATCAGTTGTCACAAAGTGCTTGTACAGACAATCAGACTAAAACTCTCAAGATCAAGCAACCACAAAACACTGATGCTCAGTGGTTAGGAAAAACTCTTGTATTAGGGTAAGAACCTAGGTTTTAAAAAAAGAAAAATCACACAAATTACACTTTTTTTCAAGTAGGTTAACTAAATTGAAATCTTAAGAATTTTAAATTATTTGGTTTGTAGTATTTGGAAGTTCATGAAAACATTGGGGAAGATCAAGTAATCACTGAGTTTAGAGGAGAGGACTTGCATTGCTTTCAATTGGGATTTCACAACATTCCATGTTAACATGTCCTATGAAGCTTGTGAGCGTTGTACGGAAAGACAGAGGACATGGGTTCTGGACAGTCATACATTTAATTTAAGAGGTTGTTAGGTTTCTTAATGTTTCAAAGGCTAGAGTCAAATTTGTAGGACAGAAATTGAAAACACTCAGTATGTCCCAACCGCTAAGTAACAGAAATTATAGTGTTTGCGATTGTAACTCCAGTTTTATGATGGAATTTTTTATGATGATATTCTGCGGACTGGCAGACATTCCTCCATGGACCAGCAATGGTCCGGACCAGGGTTTGAGAACCATTCTCTTGGTGTGTATGTCTGTGTTTATGTTTGGGTGTGTGTGGTAAACATCCAGAAGGAATGAGGAGGGACAAACAAACATCGTCTCTGCTTCCTCTCATTAGAACATGCTCTCCCTCTCTTTCATCTTCTTCTCTTGTCTTTGGTGTTCTGTCTTTTTGGGAGGATTAACCCTACCCACTCACTTTCAACAATGACTGGAGAATGGTTTGATCAAAATTCCTGATTCTGAAGCTATTTTTTGTTTTTGTGGTTGATTTATGTGTTCTCTCTGCCATGCAAACCCTTGAAAGAGGGTGACATCTGGAATGAAGGTTTGATTAAAATAGCTAAATCTGAAAAGGCCTTTTTCTTTGGCTGGGATTTCTTTCACTGTGCCATTGCCCATCCACGGGAACGATGGAGGGACTGTTGGAGAGAAAAACTAAGAGGAAAGGGAGCAGGAGCTGAGAGAGGAGGTGAGGGAGGATGAGAAGGTGTGGGAAGGAGGAGTGATGAGACGGGGCAGGTGTGGGAGGAAGAGGAGGTAAGGGAGGATGAGAAGGTGTGGGAAGGAGGAGTGGTGAGACGAAGGAGGTGTGGGAAGAAGAGGAGGTGAGGGAGGATGAAGATTGTGGGGGGATGAGGAGGTGTGGGAGGAGGAAGTGAGGTAGGAGGAGTGGACACCAGCCAGTGGTCGGTTTTGTGTATTTTCCGGATGATTTCAGAAGCCAGTCTGTTTTTTCCCTTCCTAACCAGGGACTGGGTTCTGCTTGGGGGGCACGGATGACAGCTGTCCCCCTCCCTCTCTCTCTACCCCCCCCCCGCCCCGCCCGACTATCACAGTGTCTGGTGTCGTGTGATCGTCCCCTAGTCGCCCACCCATCTGCACCCTGCCGCCCGCTATCACACCCCCACCCCTTCTTTCATCCTGTCCCAGGCCCCCCATCACGCTCTGCACCACCCTCGTCCTGCCCCTACCTCGCCCTCAGGAAGGAGATAAACTTAGCCAGTCAACACTTTCCATTTTTTTCTTCAAATGAGCCCTTTGGTTGAGTTGGCAGTGTATGGGTCACTGTCCTGTGGCATTGTGAAGGGCAGCCCAACAACTCTGGTGGTATTTTCTGGTACATTGGTAACCAAGATGCTTCGGCCAAGATGCTTGGTAACCAAGAATAAACCAGTAGACTACTGGTTTATTCTGCTTCGGCCATAATTCGTAACATCATCAGTACAGATGAGTTAGCCTGTTCCAGAGGCTGCCATGCATGCCCATACCATTACACTACCCCCACTGTGCTTCACAGATGAGGTGGTATACTTAGGATCATTTGCAGTTCAGGTTTTTACTCCACACTTTAGCTTTCCCTTCATTTTGTCTCATCTGATCATGAAACTGTTCCAAAACTATACTGGCTAATCTCTGTAATTTCTAAGATAATTCTGTCCTGGCCTTTCTGTTTTTGGTACTAATCAGGGGTTTGTATCTTGCAATGTAGTCTTTTTAAATTCTTCTACAAACAATAGATTCTGACACTTTCATCACATCATTGTTGAGGTTGTTAGTGATTTCGCTGACACTTATTTTAGGGTTCTTTTTCACAGCTCTGTCATCAACTGCTGTTGTTTTCCTAGTCCAACCTGGTTGTTGCCGATTACTGAAGACAAAAGTGCTCTCTTTTTCAGGACATCCTAAAATGTTGATTTGGCTAAGCTCAACTTTGTGCTATGGTTTTAATTGAGTTCCTCTTTTCTTTTAGAACCCGGATTGCTTGCTATTCTTTCATAGACAGCTGCCTAGCCTTCATGTTGGATTATGCCCACTGACAGTAAAAACACAGACTCCAAAGGCAAAAGCAAAGGACAGAACTAAGACTACACATTCAGAGCTCTTTTAGGTGTGAACAATCAATGCAAAAGGAAAAAACAGATACATTTTTACACGCGTGAGCCAAATATCCCAATACTTATTCTCACATAAAATGTGGGGATGGAACTCTGACAATGCTGTTATTCATGGTTGGTAAAACATAAGCGTTGAAAGGGACAGAAATAAAAGGTGACATTTTGCAATTTTCCCTCACATTCATCTTTTCATAGGCCTTGTGTGTACAACAAAATAGCAGTTTTGACTTTACTGTCCCAATACACGGGGCAGTGTGTTTACGTGTTTGGTTGTGAGTGTCTGTGTGTGTATGTAAGTATGTATTTCTGTGTGTGTGTGTGTGTGTGCCCATCTGAATTGCATAATAATTCGCGTGGGAGGGCAAGGGAGAGACACTGACATGGTGGTTAACGTGTGCCATTTCCTTCAAGCCTATTTTGCATGATTCATGTGATGGGTGATTGGTCTCGGTATCTCAGAACTAAAGCCTGATGGACCATTTATATTGATGTAGTCTGTCCGCGAGATTCTTGGTAGATCCCCGCGATGTCCACTGCTGTTGCATACCACAGCCAACTTCAGCCAATCAAAAACAGTGGTTTACGCTGATCACTCTGTAACCATGCGAGTTACAAACAGAACCGAATTACTGTGCAGACAACCTGAGCTCATCATCACGTTTTTTTAGTTCCACCGTCAAATATAATGATGCCCTCAACAGAAGCTCAGTGACGAAATGGCCAAGCGAAGCAATGCCGAATTCAATCTACAAAACGCTGCTCGAAGAACTATGGAATATTTGACAGGACAGAAGGGCAGAGAGCCGAGCGTTATGCTAATTATTGTTAGTGTGATAAGCAATTACCATGTGCTTTGTGCTCAGGTAGAAGCCATGAGCCCAAACAAAGAGAACCTGTTTTGAAGTTCAGAAAAACGGGCTGCCAGGAGACTCCAACGCCACGTGGCTCGCTTCTCCAAGATGGAAAAATGACAGCTTTTGTGTAATTAATCTAATCGATGTGTCAACTTTTCAGCTGTGCCTCCATATAGTTTGATGAGCCTGTTAACCTACGCGGCTTCATTTAGGAGATTCGCTATTTTCCTGTCAGTGCATTAACTGACTAATATAGAAGCTCTGAGGTCATTTTGAAGGTAACTGGGACATAGAACACAGTGAATGTACATTTGTAATGAAACAATCCTCATATATGCGGGAAAGTCCAAATGAGATGTTACCTGGATTTAAGAACAATTCAAGGCATTTAATATCCCCTAGATAACAGTAAAGTCCATTATTAAGATGTGGACAGACATGGGCCCACCTGGGAATCTGTCCAGAACAGGCAGTCCTCCAAAATTGAGTATCCAGGCACAAAGGGCACTAGTCAGGGAGGCCACCAAGAGGCCAATGCCAACTCTAAAAGAGTCATCCACAGTGGAGCTGGAGGACACCGTACATACTGCAACAATAGGCCAAGAGCTATACAAATTGGCCAGTAAAGAAGTGTGGCAAAAAGAAAGCAACTCACATCAGATCTCGCCTAGAGTTTTTTGGAAAGCATGTGGGATCAAGTGGAGCCAAATATAGCTTTTTGGCCTCCATGCTAGGCTCTGTATTTAGCGCAAGCCTAACCTCGCGCATCATCCTAAGGGCACCATGCCTACCATGAAGCATGGTGGAGGCATCATCATGCTACAGGGATTTCTCCCTGCGTCAGGGCCCAGAAAGCTTGTGACAATAGTGGGAGCAAAATGGAAGCAGCAAAATAATCCTGGAAAAAACCCTGCTTCAGTTGGCAAGAGACCTGGGACATGGGAGAAGAGTCATATTCCAGCTGGACAATGACCCCAAACATAAAGGTTCATGTCCTGGAGTGGCCTGGCCAAATCCCGGACCTCAATCCACTTAAGAATATGTGGAAAGAGATAAAAATTGCTAGTCCCTATTCAATTTGATGGAGCTTCAGTATTTTTAGAAAGAAGAATGAGCAAACAATGCTTTGTCCAAATGTACAAAGTTGGTAAAGACTCATCCAAACAGACTCAGGTTTGTAATTGCTGCCAAAGGTGCTTTTACCAATAATTGACTAAAGGGGGTGAATACTTAAGCAATCAATTATTTTCTGTTTTGTGTTTCTAATTAGTTTGGACCAATTTGTAGATTTTATTCCTTCGCTTTGACATTATGAACTTTTTGTGTGTGTTAATCAGTGGCAAAAATTCCTAGTTAAATCAATTTAAATTTTGTGTGGTAACACAATAAAATGTGGAAAAGTCTAAGAGGGGGTGAACACTATGGCGTCGTTGTATGGGGGAGTGCAAACGCCAACACAAGGGACAATGATGTGTTCCTTGAAAGTATATATACTAAAATGTTAAAAGTGCATTGTGTCAGCGTGAGCGCTGTTGTGTGCAGATAATTGTCCGCAAAGTAATTGGACGTCTCTAGTCCCTGTTGTATAACGCTCCTAATGATACCATTTAAAATATGCAATTAATTAAGTCACTTAGCCAAGATCCATATGAAGGACAATTCCGTTCAACAAGCCATCTAGTCGGGCATCCCAACCATCTTGGGCGAAAAAATATTCTTAGGTAAAAAAAATATTCTTATGGTTTCCCACTTGTAATTCCAACTTGGTGTGTGATTCAAGTGAACTTTTCCACTGGGAAATAAGAGTTTCCAATCACTCTGATAGCGAACAGGGCTGTGTGTCCAGTTAAACATGTTGGAGAGTTATCTCTAGGCAGGAGTTTATACGTCCGCATTTCAAAAGGAATTTTTATCCAAATGAATTGCATATTTACATTGCAGGGAGAGGTCACAAACAAAAGGATTTCACGTGTTTCATTGAACGGAAATATTAAAAAATATTTGCATTTAACCCTACCCCTGAGCGTTGAAGCTGTCACAATGAGCAATTGGGGTTACTTTGCTCAGAGACAAAACAAAAACCAGAACTAAAAACCTTACCTAGCTGGCTAACAGTTAAAATGTAACTTTTAATGTAACCCTAGCAGGATCTACTTCGTTTGAAGTAGATCCTGAAAATATAAAATATTTAAGAATTTTGCTACTGCACAAAATAAACTGATTGCTATGTTAAACAACTGCAGTACTCGTTGCTTTGGTTGTCAACAGCCTTGTGGAAACTGTAGACTTCGGGCTGTTGAAAAAACATGGTGGGCATGCATGTGAGGGAGGTCAGAAGACCGCCTGGAAAAAGGACCCAAACTGGGTTGATTGTAAGCTTATCCATTGTGTGCTCAAATGCATACAATTGTGACAAGGCTGTTTTATCACAATTAAATCACAATGTTCCAATATGTCTGCCTGTTTCAAAATGTGGGCGCAATCAGAATGTGGACAAGATCAGGACTTATTAGAACCAGGTGTAAACAGGGTCAGAGGGAGCAAGTTATTATTCCGATACTGAACAGACCACATGCTGGATGTCAAAAGGGCACCAAGGAAATCAGTGATGAGGGGAGTTAAAAATGAAACGGAAAGAATCTCTCATAGCCGCCTCATTGTGAATCCAATTAAATGACCTCTCTCATATATCCTAGCTTTGGGAAGAAACTTTACTGTCTGGGAATTAAGAGGAAAGAAGCCTTTGATTAATTCCAGCTTTTAATATAAAGTAGAGTTTCTCTGGCCATCGGAGATCAAGGGGAATTCAACAGAGATGTAATGAAAGGAGAGATAATCATACCCAAGTTTCAATTAAGCTGTAATCATTAAACGATGCTGAGGATTTAATGGAAGTTATTTAATAAGGCTCGAAAGGTGATATAAGGAAGGCATGTGCATGTAGATAGGCACACTGTGATGTCATTTAGTAAGTTGTTACTCCTTTGTGTCTGAGTTAACTCACCTCAACAGCCAACACTATCTCATTGGATATGTCAAAATAGTGACATTTAACTTTTGTAATAGTAACATGTGGCTAAATGACACCTTAATTGATGAGGACTGGATCAGAGTCATGGCTGGAATGTACTAAATGGAATGGAACTTCACACGCTAACGACTTAGTTTCCATTTGCTCCATAGCATTTTATTTTACTCTTCAACTCTGGTTTTCCATATCTACACAATAACAAGTTCATTAAACCTCAGCATACCTCATTAATATATGTACATTGTGCTCCTGATAACAATGGTTAATGTATTTCACTATAAACACAAACTCATAGAGTGCAGGTGATGTCATGGTACTTGTGGTTGAGAATCTGTTTACCGTAGACTCTAACAAGGGGGGAAAACAAGATTTCTTAAAACTTTGTTGATAACGAGGAACAAATTCAAACCCCTGGATGGTAAGAAAAGTCCACAGAGATTATGCACATGCCTTTGTTGACGAGAAACATGTTTTTGCCAAGACCTAACCAGTTTCGAAGTAAATAACTTTTCTGTCAGGCTATGGAGGCTGTCCGCTACTGTCCTTCCTCCAATTCCCTGTTGTGCACCCGTCCATCCAAAGCTATTTTTCCACCCATTTCCCTCCATGCCTCTGTTCCTCCACATCTACGACTGGACTGTTGGCGCTGCTCCTGTCTAGTGGACAGTAGATGCATCAGGAGTGTCGCAACCAGCACAGAGACAAAAACAAGCTTCTATGCATAGGGCCACCAAACTGTTAAACTTACTACCTGCCCGACTGCATCTAAGAGCGCTTTTACACACACACACACACACACACACACACACGCACTTTCCTGCTTATTTACACACTTACCGTGCTCACACTCAATCCCATGCACTCACACACCCACACAGTCTCTCTTGCTCAAAGACATACACACACATACTGTTGCTGCTAAATTGACATCCTAAACACTGGTGTTTAACACTGGTCACGTTCCAATTATTTACCTCCCAATTAACACATTCATTTGCAAATTGTACCAGTGTGGATTTGTTTTTATGTTACAGTTTAACTGACTGCAGTGGGCTGACATACTGGCATTTTGCTACACCTACAACATCCATTACGTTCAAGCTAGTGTTTTATGTTTGATTTGATCAAAGTCTATATGTTTCGTTAGTAGTTCTTTCAGGGGTTTCTACATGCTGAGAATGTAGAAACCCCTGAAAGCATACTGAGTGAAGGAGTGAAGGCGATTTACAAAATAATAACATTAAGTATTGTTATTGCACTGCATTCCATCAATAAAACGCGAAACAATCCTATTTTCCTTTTTTGCTTCGCTCCATCATTCAAGTCAGATTATATTTTTCTCCATTCCTCCATCCTTCAAATCAGATTATCCGTTTCTACATCCCGCTATTTGTCAGATCTTATTCTCCATTTTTGAGGGATGTATTTTTGGGGTAATTGTTAGGCTTTACTGATAAAAAGAGTGAGGAAAGAGGGATCTTTTTGCTGAAATGGCAGTGGGCCAGATTCTAACCCTATGCTGCAGCAGTACATGTGCGCCGGAGGCAGCAGCTTACACCACCTGACCCCCATTGGCCACGCTATCCTCTTTTTTCCAACTGCTCCTCTCCCGTCATATTTAAAAAAATGTTGACATTACATCCCTCGATCCAAAAGGCTTTATATGACTTGACAAGGACTCTAGTCAAACTGAAAAATTATAACCAAATAAAACTCGACAAACATGAATGACATCACACAAGCTTAGACTAACACTTTGCAATTCTATCAGTATTCATCCATGTTGGTTTGATATTTACAACTGATATTACAGTTTCAATGTATTCTCATAATCAAAAGCCATTTGGATTCAGCCTTTTGTTGTTCATACTGCTTCTAAGTCTCCACCCCATATGGTTTCCAGTAGGGATAGTATTTCTTTCTGAAAATGTAGTTTAAAATTTTAAATAACACATTTGATCCTTCTATTTTTAGAGTTGGAGGTCCATTTGCAGCAATATCTCCCGCCACGCATGGTTCTGGTCATCCATCATTTGACTGCGACTGGATCACTGGAGGGTGGATCCGATTTGGAAAAGTGACAGGATAAAGGGGCCTTTTTATGCTGGTGACAGACACTGACGGCTGTGTGTGTGTTTCAGATGTAAGGGTCCATGACAGGGCCGTCTCCACCTCCCGCTCGCTGCTCTCCTCTGGGGTTTGGGGGGTTTAAGGGCTGGCTGCCTTCGTTGTTCGTCCTCGGTGGTTCCTGACACGGCTGGTTTTAGGCTCTGGGATAAGGCGGTAATTGATTTCTCTCTGCCTCTTTTCCTGATCCACTTTCTCTCTCACTTTCATTCTCCCTCTTTCTATCTAGAATTCTCTCTCCCTTGCTCTCTCTCATTCCATCGCTGTCTCGCCCGCCAGTTCGCCTTCTGCATCTCTCCGTCCTCGGGGAAACGGATGAATGAAAAGAGGAGGGGAGAGAAGAGCGAGTGAGGGTGGGAGAAGTTTACAGCCAGAAGTCTGGGGTCTGACAGATGGTCAAAGGCTGCATTACCAGAGTCTGATGGAAGTCTGGAATCTGGTGGTTAGCTGGAGAATTGGCTTCTGAGGGGATTGGTCATATATATTAGGAGAGCACACACACGCATACGTACACGTACACGGAAGCAGGCACCGGGCTCACATGCGCACACACACAAACACGGACAAATACACCAGTCTACCTCACCATGTATAAATGATTAATGCATTTGTAAATCACAAAACACAAACAGATAGACTGAATGTAATAAACATATTCTTCCTCTGGAATGGACAACGCTTGTAGTCTCTCCATCTCTCTCTCTTCCTTTCCTTCTCTCTATCTCCCTTCCTTCCTTTTCTTCTCTCCATCTCCCTCCACTCTGATAATACAAATATGAACTGAGAATTAATCATAATTGTGACCTTGTGACTCTAGACTGTCTCCATGTCTGCTGGGCCAACTTAATCAATCCTTGTAGTTGTCAGTGGTGGAGAGGCTTTTAGTCCAAAGACAGGCCAAATGGGAGGCATGGCAGAGACTGTGTGTGTGCGTGTATGTGTGTGTGTGAATGTGTTTGCAGTCAGACACTCTATCTTCTGTTCATTAATGTCACTGTCTCTTCTAATACAGACAGCTCTGTAACACGACAGTCACGCTCACAAACTTTCTTACACAACTTTTTAACCCTTTCTGTACTAAACCCCTCTCTGTTTTATCCTTTACACCCGAAAACTAGCAATTCGGCCATGTTGTGAGTTGACATTAATTCCTGCTTGTGACCTTGTGATGATTTTCTTAAAGGTTTGCCTCTGGCTTAGTGTAAACAACCGTAAAGCCGAGAAGGCACTTTCTTGCTGTATGGTCTCATCCGCTGTGACTTTGAGGAAACACCCCCAATTTCTTCTGATTATTTTGAGGGTAGTAAGTTTAGAATTTGGTTTATTTACATAGTACTGTAGACTGCATACATGTATTTAAGGACTGTAGATGGCTGTTTTGATTAAGTACTGCTTAATGTCAGAGACCATAGGGTCAGCTAAATTAGAGACCGTAAGGTCAGCTAAATTAGAGACCGTAAGGTCAGCTAAATCGGAGACCGTAGGGTCAGCTAAATCAGAGACCGTAAGGTCAGCTAAATTAGAGACCGTAAGGTCAGCTAAATCAGAGACCGTAGGGTCAGCTAAATCAGAGACCGTTGGGTCAGCTAAATCGGAGACCGTAGGGTCAGCTAAATCAGAGACCGTTGGGTCAGCTAAATTAGAGACCGTAAGGTCAGCTAAATCAGAGACCGTAGGGTCAGCTAAATCAGAGACCGTTGGGTCAGCTAAATCAGAGACCGTAGGGTCAGCTAAATCAGAGACCGTTGGGTCAGCTAAATCGGAGACCGTAGGGTCAGCTAAATTAGAGACCGTAAGGTCAGCTAAATCAGAGACCGTAGGGTCAGCTAAATCAGAGACCGTTGGGTCAGCTAAATCGGAGACCGTAGGGTCAGCTAAATCGGAGACCGTAGGGTCAGCTAAATCAGAGACCGTAGGGTCTCCTTAGAGTCAGGCATTTTGCTTGACTTGCATCTTAGTTGGTGTGGCTTATACTGGGTACAGTACGCATTGAGGCGATCTCGTTGCTCAATGGACGTTCATGTATACATTTTTACCTGGGATAAACTAGGAAGAAAAAGTGCGATTGTGTTGACTTTCTCGAAAGCTTTTTCCAGCTTTGACAGAACCAAGATTTAAGTATTTTTCTTGAATGCCAAGCATCATGTTTGGAGGAAACCAGGCCTTGCTCATCACCTGGCCAACACTACCCCTATGGTGAAACATGATGGTGGCAGCATAATGCTGTGGGGATGTTTTTCAGCGACAGGGGCTTGGAGACTTATGAGGATCGAGGGAAAGATGAATGGAGCAATGTAAAGACAGATCCTTGATAAAAACCTTCTCCAGTGCACTCAGAACCACCGACTGGGGCAAAGGTTCAACTTCCAACAGGACAAAGAGTCAAGACAATGCAGGAGTGGGCTTCAGGACAAGTATGTGAATGTCCTTGAGCCAGACCCCAAGTCTCCAATGAACATCTCCGGAAAGACCTGAAAATAGCAGTGCAGCGACGTTCCCATCCAACCTGACAGAGCTTGATAGGACCTGCAGAGAAAAATGGGAGAAACACCCAAAATACAGGCGTGCCAAGCTTGTAGCGTCATACTCAAGAAAACTCAAGGCTATAATTGCTGCCAGTGGTGCTTCAACAAAGAAAAATGCTACATTTATGGACGTGTAACGTTGAAGTCATACTGTGAGATCCATTTGCAATTAGCATTGGACTTGTAGATGTCTGCCCCTTTGTTTTGCTGTTTTGTTGTCATCACGCACAGGTTTTATAGCGTCTTACTGGAGAGCAGTTGGTTCTCCGTAACAGTATGAAAAAGTGGTGTAATTATAATTGTCCCTGTAAGCTCTCATCTATTGTTTGCACCTTTCCAGGCTTTCTGCAATTTGATGACGATGCTAAATGAATGAATCAAATTAAATTAATTGTGTAATTATGCACCTTTTAAAACTTTTCTTGTTTAAAATCATTATGCATTCTAGTCATTTAGCAGACACTCATATCCAGAGAGACTCATAATCAGAAACACCTACAATTGTAATGTAAAACTACACACCTGGTGAATTTTGCCTGGTGTAATTGTGCTGTTATATGGCACAACAGAATACACAAAATACAGCTCTGGAAAAAGTTAAGAGAACACTGCACATTTTCCTTTCCTTTCCAAAAAGGTTGAAAAGGAAAGTTTTGAGTGAAGAACAGAAGCGTTCAATTTGCAGTGGTCTCTTAATTTGAACCCTTCTGTTCCTCACTCAAAACCTTCCTTTTCGACTTTTTTGGAAAGGAAGGAAAAAGGTGCAGTGGTCCCTTAATTTTTTCCGGAGCTGTATATGCTAAATTGACATACAATTTCAGTAGATACAATTAGTTCTGAGCAGTGATATGAGCAGTGAGTAGGCCTAAACAATAATCTGTTCAAAGATTTACAGTGCCGTTTCAGTATAGCATATCTACAAAAAGCAAGGAGATAAGCAGCGTTTTTACCTCGGTTAATTTGAGCTATTTAGTAAACAGTTAACTGCTTGATACTGATTACTCTGCTCAGGAACTACGCAGATTCAGACATTTTAGTAGGGAGTAGGGAGCCCATGTTCCCTCAGCTCCTCCAAGTCTACCGCTCAGAAGGCTACCGTAGGCTGAGTCTACATATTTAAATCAAATCCCACTTCTATATGAAAATGTTAGATGATTTGCTCCAGGGGTTTTGTTTCTAGGACACCCTCGTAGGCCTAGCTTATGCAGTAACAGCTGCAATAGCCGGTTGACTACTGTCTGAAACCAACTTAAAGTGGATACAGCCTCATTGTTCACTGTAAGCGTGTGTCAGTCACACAGAATCTTCACAACATTCAGGTTTCTGCTCAGGAGACCAGACATTTGCTCAGTAACCCCCACCCTCCCTCACCCAAGATTTAGAGAGGGGGAGGGCTGTCCACAGCCTAGTCCAGGTGCTCAGAGAGGTGCAGTGCTGCTAATATCCCAGGAACTTGCACTCACACAGCCGAGAAATTAAATGCAGGAAATTCAGGCTGTATTTGCCGGGTCACTTGGTGTTTGCAGATGCAGCGTCCAGCCTATACCTTGATGCTGCAGAATCAGTTATGGAAATGTGATGGGGCATTAACATAACCAGCAGGAGGCGGTTGTAATGAATTCTGCTGGGAAAAATAAATGTGTGTGTGTGTGTGTGAATAACGTTCCCTCTCTCTTACTTACAAATTAATTCTTGCATATTATGTACTTAAGGCTGTCACAATCGAATAGCTCATTCAGGGCCTCGTGCACTCTACCGTGCCATTAACCCTGACAGGTGTTTAAACTGAGCTTGTGTGACAAGATGGCGGGCTGCAGTGCAGTGGTGTCGTTAGGCCTTGACGTCCGGGGCTATAGCCCCGGATCTTTTATGAATAGCCCCGGATCTCAAATTGACCAAAAAAAAATAATAATACAAAACTATAAGCCCTGAACGTATTGTGATCCAAGCGACGCCTCTGCTGCAGTGTAGCCGTGTTGCCAGGAGATGTGAAACGCAGCGCGGGTGAGCGATGAGCGAAGAGTTTCGTTGTGGGCAACAGGGTGATTTTCTGTTGTTTTTGTATTGATGTGCTGGCAATTTACCGGCCGACCTTTATATTGCTGTTGCAGCGGCGGTGTGGGGCGATGTGGCGTGGTCATCGGTAGCCCGTAGCGTTTCCCGGCATCATCCGATCAGTACAGTGTAACTACCGTGCAGTGCTACAGGTTCCGTCGGAACCGTCCTGTAAGAACCCCGTTTCCCACCCTCTGGATCGGACGCGGTCCCCTCATTAACTCGCGGCTTTGTATCTCCACCGGAGGAGTTGACGGTTTTTTTCTCCTTTCGGCTGGCTAGGCGGATGTCAGATCTCCGTTCACCGCACGCGCCTCGAATATATGCGGGGCTCGCTGTCTTCCATACGTTGCTATGGCAACAGCACTTGGGTGTATCCGAAGACCCCGAGGCCCTGTCTTTGTCTGTGTGTTCTATGGAGAAGGATAGGGGAGAAATCCAAAATGCAATCAAGCTTATCTGCGCGTTCACCACCGAGCCCAGGTCGTCCTCGTGAAGATATATTATTTTCGGAGGATAATCGATGACGGCTGTAATGTAAATGTAATTCCGCCCGCCACAACGGTCGCACCAACCAGACATTAATAACCATCTGGAGACGGAGAAGATGCACATCTCTCTGTGACAGAAGGTTACACACCCAGGACCCGATCCTGTGACTCTCTTCCAGCATCAGTCTCCACACATTGTGCAATCCGCTTAACACCCGATCCCACTTACAGTCTACTGGATGTGCTGTGATGTAACACATTAAACGGTGGAACGTTGAAACTCCTTCGCTGGCATAACGTCAGTAGTTGTGGTGTGTTACCTGTTCATTGCTGGCTATTGGCGTTGTTCTAGTTCATCAGAAACAACAAGGGGGTGGTTTCACAGAAACAAAATGAGCTTAAGCCCAGTTTAGCACAAAACATTTTTTTTACTCATAGACTGGACTTAATCCGTGTCCACCAAAATCGTCCACAATCGTCCAACAAACACCAGCTACATGGGGTAACTCTAGTATAGGCTGACGTTTTTGTATTTTACATATTTTGATAGACTATACCTTTAAACATGAAGACAGATCCCATTAGCATATTCATGCTAGGCCACTGTGTTCCGTTCCAGTAAGATGATGTTGGTTGCCACGACAATAAAGCTACTGAGCAAGTAAGGCTAATGCATTTAATGTCGAATGTAATTGCGATACGCTTTTCAGAGCTGTTGCTTTTAATTTTTTGTCTTCACAACGTTCGGGTTTTTAACTGGCAGTTGGAAAATCAACACGAATAAACCTTAATGACTTCTCAAGGAACGTGTGCATGAGTTTGTGCGGGTGTATCTGCGTGCATGTGTTTTTAATATGGCGGCATACTGACCCTTCATCTTTGTCTGATTATGGGTGTCTTTGGGTTATTACTTTACCTTGGTTAAAAGAGTTGTCATATTAAACTGAAATGTCTTGTTTGGGTTTACTTCTCTGGAAAGGAGGAAACCATGATGATAAGAACACCCTTGTCACTGTTCTACTAAAGACAGTTAAAATGGAAGTGTGTGTTCTGAAGAGCTAAAAGCTTTGACCTCTCGCGTAATGGGAACCCTCCGATTAATGATCCTCTCTGTTAGGGTGTATCTCATATCACACTTGTCCTTAATGCGTTGTTTAAGTGAATAGGGTGCCATTTGAGATACATCCATACAACTTTCTTCAGAACATGTAAAATGAAGAATCTCATTAAATATAAGGAAGACCTTGATTATGATGAGAGACAGAATTTTATATTTGAGTCATTTCTCAGACACTCTTATCTAGAGCCGCTTACATGAGCAATCATGTTTGTGTACTGTTTTACTTGATGGAACAATGAAAGATTTCTTTACCCTTCCAAGTCAGGGTTTAGAACCAGTAACACTCTTGGTTACTAGGCTATCACCCAGGAGTGGAATCAAAAACCCAAACATCAGTTTGTGCTGGTAGAGCTAAAAGTTTTGACCTCATCGGTAATGAGACATTTATCTTCAGGCGCTGTCAGGTTGTGTAGCCCAAATTGCACATTATACCCTAAAGAATAGTGCACTAACTTTGACCAGGCACAGTAGAAAACTAAATAACAGGATAATATTCTTTGATCAAGAAGCACATTATCAAAGGTTCCACCATAAAATCATCCTTAAGAAGAGAGTTTGCTCATCTTTCTACCTCATACCATCAAAGCTTTTAGTGGCAAAAACTTTGTTTACTTACCTATCTGAGATAATCAGTGGTGAATAACAAACCAATTGTTCATACTTTAGTGATGGTAAAGATGCTATTAGAAAATGACTAGTAAAAGTAAAAACATGTTTTTAAAACAATTATTTATACTTTAGTATATTTATAACAAAATATTTTTAGACCTTTGCCCAAGTAGTATTTTTACAGGATGACTTTGTAATATTTGTAATGGATGACTAGTAAAAGTATTGTTAATTAATGGGTTTTATTTGTCCTTGATTAAAAATAATACAAAGCCATTTGGTAAAATACTTCTTGAGTAAAAGTATTTTTCTCTAAAAGAATTTTGTTTTAGATATACTTACATTTCAATTCAAGAAATTATGAATAATGACAATTTTATTTTATTTGGCAAACAATTGTTTTTTTAAATGTGCAGATAGAGAGAGGGCACACTCCAACACTAAGATGATCCCTTACATAGAAGAATTTGGGTTTGTGTGTTGACCAGATCAGAGTCAGTAGTGATGAACGGGGGTATTCTCTTGATGTGTGTACTTTTAGATGTCAGGGAAAATACAGATGAGGAAGTACATAAAGTTCTTTAAGAATCAAGTGAAGTTATCGCTGTCAATAAGACATATAGAAATTACTTACCTCCCCACCCAAAAAATAAATAAATAAAGTACTAAAGAAGTAGTTTAAAGTATGTGACATGTACAGTTTTTCTGGTCCATCTGTATTTCTGTAAATGTCATGAGGCACCAGGAGTGCTCTCCACGGCGTTGGCCCTGTTTGGTGAATGTTGGCAGAATGTTCAATTTATCAGGACACTTTTACAGAGTGCTTTCCTTCAAATACATATTACGGTAACAGTGAAGTTGTCAAAGAGCACTCTATCACATAACATTGTTCTCCTGAACCCTGTGTCCACGGCATATGCAAGATAAGAGTAACGGGTATGTTAATTTACGCAGATTAATTATGTCTGCTTTCCCAAATGTCTTAGGAGTAAACGTGATATAATAATAAACCAATCAACCAAAAAAACATTGTTTCTTCATCTCCAACATTGTGTCTCAATTACAGCTCGTCTGCTGTTCAAGGATCTCATACGCAAACAGTTCATTTGACAACACAAACTAGTTATAAAGGGGTATAAAGGAGTTGATTAAGGCCTAGTTGGCTATGTAAAGGTTGAATAATGTTTGATAATCGTACATTAGTCACTTTATTAGGAAGCTGTGCAGCCCTGACAGAGTGCAGTCAGTCGGCCTCATTGTTTATTCGATCGTGATCAGCATTCATAGAACATGAGGCACAAACGGCAGTATATCCAGTTCAGAGTACGCCACTTCGACATCAGATCCCTACGGGTTCTGGTTGAAGGCTGTGCCCTGAAATGGAGACACGGTGCATTGTGGGATGCGTGTCCAGCCTCTGTCTTTATACTCTCCATCCCGTTTCTCTCTACCAAGGGGAACTGGGTAAATGCTGACAAAATGTACCGTGTGTATGTGTGTGTGTGTGTGTGTGTGTGTGTG
>JACXGI010015571.1:0-17232 GCA_016801175.1 Esox masquinongy
AACACACAAAGACTAGGGGAGCAGAGGGAACATATATACTGGGGGGAATGATTGTAAATGAGGACCAGGTGCGCTAAACAAGACAACAGGTGAGATGAATAGATGAGATGGGCGGTGGTGTCAGAAGGCCGGTGACGTCGACCGCTGGAGCCTGCCTGCTGCAGGGGGAGGAGAGGCAGCAGAGGGCGCAGTTGTCACAGTACCCCCCCCGGCTGGGGCCGTGCCGACCCGGGGGGCGCGGAGCAGGGCGATCCGGGCGACGGCGATGGAAGTCGCGCAGGAGGGTGGGAGCCAGGACGTCCTTCACTGGGACCCAGCTCCGCTCCTCCGGGCCGTACCCCTCCCACTCCACGAGGTACTGGAGGCCCCCCGCCCGGCGCCTTGAGTCAATGATGGAGCGGACAGAGTACGCCGGGGCCCCCTCGATGTCCAGAGGGGGAGGAGGAACCTCCCGCACCTCACACCCCTGAAGGAGACCAGCCACCACCGGCCTGAGGAGAGACACATGAAACGAGGTGTTAATACGGTAGTCAGGTGGAAGGCGTAATCGATATGTTACCTCGTTGACTCTCCTCAGGACTTTAAAGGGCCCCACAAACCGCGGGCTCAGCTTCCGGCAGGGCAGGCGGAGGGGCAGGTCCCTGGTCGAGAGCCAGACCCGGTCGCCCGGATGATACACTGGGGCCTCCCTGCGGTGGCGGTCCGCGAAGGTCTTCTGGCGGTGGACAGCGAGCCGGAGGTGAGCCTGCACGGCCTCCCATGTGCCCGCTGCCTGCCGGAACCAGTCGTCCACCGCAGGGGTACCGGTCTGGCTCGGGGTCCAGGGTGCCAGGACCGGCTGGTAACCCAGAACGCACTGGAACGGCAACATCCCCGTGGAGGAGTGGTGAAGGGAGTTCAGGGCGTATTCCGCCCATGGCAGGAACTCCGCCCACTCCCCCGGCCGGTCCTGGCAGTATGACCGAAGGAACCTGCCCACTTCCTGGTTGACACGTTCCACCTGCCCGTTGGACTGGGGATGGTAGCCCGAGGTCAGGCTGACCGAGATCCCCAGGTGCTGCATAAACACTTTCCAAAACCTGGACGTGAACTGGGGACCCCGGTCAGACACAATGTCCTCGGGCACCCCATAGTGCCGGAAGACGTGTGAGAACAGAGCCACCGCGGTCTGTAGGGCAGTGGGAAGGCCAGGCAGCGGCAAGAGGCGGCAGGACTTTGAAAACCGGTCCACAACGACCAGGATGGTGGTATGACCCTGTGAGGGGGGAAGATCGGTCAGGAAATCTATAGAAAGGTGGGACCATGGTCGTTGTGGAATGGGTAAGGTGTGCAACTTACCCATTGGCAGGTGTCTTACTCTGGGCGCACACCGAGCAGGAAGAGACGTACACCCTCACGTCCTTAGCTAAGTCGGGCCAACAGTACTTACCGGCCAGGGCACGCACCGTCGGCCCGATACCAGGATGACCGGAGGAGGGAGATGTATGGGCCCAGTAGATGAGCCGGTCACGGACAGACGCCGGCACATACGTGCGACCCTCAGGGCACGTGGGCGGTGAGGGCTCATCACGCTGCACTCAAGTGATGTCCGTGTCCAATTTCCACACCACTGGCGCCACAATGCACGACGTCAGCAGCATGGGAGCCTCATCCACCGGCCTCTCCTCCGTGTCATGCTGACGGGACAGCACGTCGGCCCAGACGTTCTTGATCCTTGATCTCTGCCTCCGCGGTCCATCGCAACCGGGTCGCCCCACCCTTAAGAAGGGAGGTGATCGGAGCCGCAACCTGGCTAAAGCGCCGGATAAACCTCCGGTAGTAATTCGAGAAGCCTAAGAATCATTGCACTCCCTTAACCGTGGTCGGGGTCGGCCAATTACGCACGGTGTCAATGTGATGCTCCTCCATAGCCACACCTGTGCGGGAAAAGCAATACCCCAGGAAGGACACAGACGACTGGAAGAACAGACACTTCTCGGCCTTCACGTATAGGTCATGCTCCAGCAGTCTTACAAGTACCCTGCGCACCAACGAGACATGTTCAGCGCGGGTAGCCATGTATATCAAGATGTCATCGATATACACCACCACGCCTTTGCATAACATGTCCCTGAACACATCGTTGATGAAGGATTGAAAGACTGATGGGGCATTCATCAAACCGTACAGCATCACTAAATACTCATAGTGGCCGGAGGTGGTGCTGAAAGCTGTCTTCCACTCGTCCCCCTCCCGGATACGCACCAGGTTATAGGCACTCCTGAGGTCCAATTTCGTGAAAAAACGGGCCCCGTGTATCTTCTCGACCTCCGCAGAGATCAGAGGAAGAGGGTAGCTGAACGGGATGGTGATCTTGTTCAGCGCCCAGTAATCGATGCACGGGCGCAAACCACCGTCCTTCTTTTTCACAAAAAAGAAACTCGAGGAAACCTGTGACTTGGAGGGCCTAATGTATCCCTGTCCCTGAGCCTCCTCAACATACGCGGCCATCGCCGCCGTCTCGGTGCGGGACAGTGGATACACGCCACCCTTAGGGAGTGCGGCTCCGTCAATGAGGTTTATCGTGCAATCCCCCGGTCTGTGAGGTGGCAATACAGTGGCCTTAGCCTTGGAAAAAAATGCGGACAAGTCCCGGTATTCGGGGGGAATTGGTACGGCGGGAGCACTGTCTGGACTTTCCACCGTGGTTGAGCCTACGGAAACACCCAAACTTCCGCGACCACCTGACTAGACCAGGAAATGACGGGGTCATGGAGAGACAACCAGGGGAAACCCAACACGACAGGGAACGTGGGAGAGTCGATGACGTGGAAGGAGAGGGTTTCACTGTGCCGACCGCTGGTGACCATGAGGAGAGGGACAGTACACTCGGTGACCAACCCCGACCCTAGCGGTCGGTTGTCCAACGCTCTCATGGGTAGGGGGGTGGCAAGGACCTGAAGGGGAATGTGCAAGCGCAAAGCGAAGGACCTATCAATGAAATTCCCAACCGCGCCCGAGTCTACCAGCGCCTTACACTGGGAAAGCAACGGAAAACCGGGGAACTCGACAGGAACGGTGCATAGGGAGAGGGGGGAGGCAAGGGGTGAATGGGCATGAGCTACCTGGGTGATGCGGAAGTGCCGTGCCTGTCGCCTCTCGACTCGGGGAAAGAGGAGTAGTGTGGTGCAGCGGAACGGCCTCGTTTCTTTTTTGAGGCACCCCACACCTGTCCTCCCCGACCTCTGCCCAGGAGTGCAGCCGCCCCCAGGTCCATGGGGACGGCGGTGTCCAGTTGTTGGGGTGGAACGGGCGGGCCTCTTCCGGGACGTCTTCGGGCAGCCAGCAGATTGTCGAGACGGATAGACAGGTCCACCAGCTGGTCGAAGGAGAGGGCCGCGTCCAGACATGCCAACTCCCTCTGGACGTCCTCGCGAAGGCTGCACCGGTAGTGGTCGATGAGAGCCCGCTCGTTCCACCCAGACCCCGCTGCCAGGGTCCTGAACTCCAGTGCGAACTCCTGCACCGACCTCGTCCCCTGCCGCAGATGAAATAGCCGTTCACCCGCCTCTCTCCCCTCGTGTGGATGGTCGAACACGGCTCGGAAGCGGCTGATGAACTCGGCGTAGCTGCCCTGGGTGGGACCCTCGGTGTTCCATACAGCGGTGGCCCACTCCAGGGCTTTCCCAGACAGGCAGGAGATGAGTGAGGAGATCTTCTGAGCATCGGTCGGCGCAGGATGGATTGCCTGGAGCGCGATGTCGACTTGCAGTAAGAAACCCTGGCAGTGGTCCGCCATCCCGTCATAATCCCGGGGGAGCAGGATGTGAATCGCCCCCACGCTGGGAGACGCAGCCTGGGGTGGCAACGGCACGGCCGGTGTTGCGGGGTTCTGCTGGCTCAGCTCTAGGCGCTGCACTGCTTTAAGGACGCTGTCCATCGCAGCGCCTAGGCTGGCCAGCATCGACGAATGTTCCTTCACCAGGTCCGCAACACTGGCCTCACTTTCGGCTCCTCTGTGCTCCATTTTACTTCAGAGGTGTATTATTCTGTCAGGCTTTTTAAGGGACGAGGAGCAGGAGACGAGGAGCTTAGGTTGAAAGTCTTTCTTTTAATGAAAAGAAGCACTGACATATGCTCACGAAGGTGAGACAATAACACACAAAGATTAGGGGAGCAGAGGGAACATATATACTGGGGGGAATGATTGTAAATGAGGACCAGGTGCGCTAAACAAGACAACAGGTGAGATGAATAGATGAGATGGGCGGTGGTGTCAGAAGGCCGGTGACATCGACCGCTGGAGCCTGCATGCTGCAGGGGGAGGAGAGGCAGCAGAGGGCGCAGTCGTCACAACTGTAGTACTGTTAAAAGACAATCAGGTGAAGAGAAACCAGTGGCCTATGGCACTTGTCACCATAGCCACTCCTAGCAACAATAATAAGTTCAGGAAGCTTGAACGTAAATTTACCAAAAGTGGGACTGTAAAAACCTCCAGGCCTGTTACCGAAGTAGTAGTTCTCATGTCTTGCTAAAACTGTAATTGTAACTATAATTTAGTATGCATCAATAAGTAACTAGCATTGGTATTGTTTTCAATACCAGGTGGGGAGTGCCATGATACATTTATCATTCATTTTGCTTATGTGGTTACATTGATAATTGTTTGTGGTTAATTTGTCACCCTTTCCCACCCATTGTGCTACTTTCTGGAATAGCTATTTCACTGGATGCCCTTTGTCACATGGCACTTTTTAAATATGGCTAACATCAATGAAACTGCAAGTTTAAACAAACACACATTCAGTTACTGTTGTTATTCTGGCTACTGAACATTTAGAGAACAAACAGTGGTGTCCTTCACAGAACATCCACATTTAATATAAAGTTGAGAAAGCATGAATTCGATACCAATGATGTAAAAATGTCGATAGAGTAATTTTAACGTAGCAATGTCCACTAAAAGTGTTCATATCCCTTTGTGATGCATATTTGATTCTTGGGAGGTTGAAACTACTTGGTATGACAGGCCAAATTCCTCTTTGATAATTATTTGTAATTTGTTTGCTTATGCAGAATGGACAACTTATTTATTATTGCACACCCCTAGCCTACTCGCATTGTACAAAGCAACATTGTTTAGAATACAATTGCCAATATGTAATTTGTTAGGAAAATGGTGAAACAACAGGAATTAGCTTGTCAAAAGGAATCACTGGGGAAATTATCTTTAGTGGCAAATGTGTGATAATGTTACTGTTTGTTGGAATGGTATAAGTTGGATAAAAGCATATATAAGGTATCTATGTGCATCAGGCCAACAAAACACGAAATATCACTTTTTTGTTCTTGCTTGCAATTAGTACTGCCAGACACAGAACATCACATGGATAAGTGCAACTTTGGAGTTTCAGAAAGAACTGTCGTATAACTAATGTATTCTATCTATCTGCTGTATTCTCTAACTGCCAATTTGTCAGGAAGGTGTTCTCTATATTCTATGGTATCTGTCTTGGTATTTTATGAACAGAAGAATACAGAAGCCAATTTTACTGCAAAGTCCAAATTTCCTCATTCTAGATGGTGATGAGGAGTTGTATTTTTATCACAAAAATGTGTCATTGCCAGCATTAGTAATTAGTGCATTAAGTAGTTGAGCTACAGTGAAATTCCCCATTAAGCAATATTATATTAAATATATTAAAGATCAAAAACTTTACTATACATTGTGTAATTAGTTGAAAACAAAATGACGTAAAAACAGTCAATGGAAACCAAAATCACCAACCAAGGGCTGGATTCAAACTCACACCGAAAACCAAAGTAAACAATTGAAATCACAGGCTGTTGCAACTTGCGGGAATTTCATCACGGCAACTCATAATGTAACTCATTAGTGTGCATGGCCCCCATGTACCTGTATACACTCTGATCAATGTCTGGGCATACTCCTGATGAGTCAGTGGATGGTGTCCTGGGGGATCTCCTCCCAGACCTGGATCAGGGCTTCAGTGAGCTCCTGAAAAGTCTGTGGTGCTACTTGGTGGCGTCGGATGCACCGATACATAACATCCCAGAGGTTCTCCATTAGATTCAGGTGCGTGAGGGCCAGTCAATGTGCGTGGAGGCCAGGTGCGTGGGGGCCAGACATGAGGCTGGGCATTGTCCTGCACCAGGAGGAACCCAGGGCCCACTGCACCAGCTTAAGGTCTGACGATGGGTCTGAGGATTTCCTCCCGGTACCTAACAGCAGTCAGGGTACTGTTGGCTAGCACATGGAGGTCTATGCGACCCTCCAAGGATACCAAACTGGTCATGCTGGATGATGTTGCAGCCAGCATAACGTTCACCACGGCATCTCCAGACTCTTTCACATCTGTCACATGTGATCAGTGTGAACCTGTTCTCATCTGTGAAGAGAACGGGGCGCCAATGGCAGACCTGCCAATTCTGGTGTTCTCTGGCGAATGCCAATCAAGCAGCACGGTGCTGGGTTGTGAGCACATGTCCCACTAGAGGACGTCGGTCCATCATGCCACCCTCATGGAGTCTGTTTCTGACAGTTTGGTCAGAAACATGCACACCAGTAGCCCGCTGGAGGTCATTTTGTAGGGCTCTGGCAGTGCTCCTCCTGTTCCTCCTTGCACAAAAAGAGGAGATACCGGTCCTCCTGCTGGGTTGATGCCCTTCTATAGCCCTGTCCAGCTCTCCTCATGTAACGGCCCATCTCTTGTGGGTTTTGTAGTCAATATGAGTCTCAATAGATTTTTTCAACCAATTTCACATGTTAATTGCTAACTTAATATACTCAAACCACAAAATACGGAACCATTTCACAACATACAGTGCAGTCCATAGGTAGTGATAGTTTTCACGTGACGTCACGGCATATGGGAACACTCACTTGGCGGGCAAAACAAAGCGTCCTTCCATTGCCCACCATCGACAACTTCACAACTTTTACCAGTTATACTTCAAAATGCCAGATAGTTGCAGTTACCATTGGATGCGCTAATCGCATAAATATTGTATTTGTAATCATATCTGCATGTAATCATTGTAATGAATGACATAGTCTGTTTACGTCTGCACCGATACAACCAATGGCCTAGCCAACGTTAGTGAGGCTAGCTAATCCTCTTTTGTTAAAAATATAGCGTTAGCTAAATTAATAACAATGTTAATACAGGAGAAAATCGCACCGATCCAACCTTCTTCACAGCAAAACAGGCTGTCAGTGGTGGGTTATTTAAACAGTAGGAATGGTTTACCTGACATTGGGACAGTCAGGTACTGTCTGTACTTTTGTACGCTTTCAATTTGGTAGCAGTGTAAGGGGATGGATTCTCCAGAAAGTATATGTACGCATCCCCAAAGTTCAGCTCTGACAGGGATGTCGCTGTTTTTAACTATGTAAATAATGCAGCGGGTGCTGTATATGGGTCACAAGTGTTTAAGTCTTGCAGTTTATTTTCATACCTTTGTTTTTCATGTTTTGTGAGGTGATCTAAACACTCTTGGGCTGTAAAAGTAGAAATGTTTACCGGCTTGTGTGGTAGCTCCATAGAATTCCCTGTGTTAGCTGCCATGTTTTAACAATGTTTTGCCTGCCAGGCTGTCAGAGCATTCACGTGACTGAAAACTATGAATTTGGACAGTGACTCAAGTTTGTTGTTTTGTCCCTAAACCCCAGACATTGTACTTGATATAATGACGGTGGGGTTTAATTAAGTATAGGCTGTCAGCTTTAATTTGAGGACCTGAAACCTTTGACCTTTACAGACTATGTTAGAAACATCTTAGTGCATTTGAAAACTCTACACCTTTGTTTGACAGGTGTTTCAAATGTGCCCCATCACAACAAAACATACACCTCATCTACTGTATATGACACATTTCAATCTATCAATCTGCTTTTAACAGAGACCATCAAAATGGAAGGATGACAGCCACTGAAACCTCCATAGCCGACTGGGAGGATCATTAATACATTTAAAAACAAAGTTAGTTATTCTCTCATAAAATTCAAGATCTTAGACTTAAAGTATAACATAACTTAAACAACAAAATTACATAGGAACTCCCCTGGTTGTCCATGAGACTCTGTTAGACTCAGATAGTTGATTACCCTGGGAGTTGCAGGGGCTCTGATGTAAAGTTGCAGAGATTCTGAACAGATTTACACTATTAATTATTTAATCAAAATACATTTTTGGTCAAATCTGCTGCATTGTTCATGTGTTTTGTTCAATAACTAAATATTTGAAGCAGATTTAACTTATCGTAAATTCAGTCTGTCTATTTTGAGTAAGTGATATTGATTTCCTTCATATGGTCTGACAGGGGTGCAGACATGAGTAACTGTCATTTTGACCACAACTCCTAGATGGAAATCTTGATTTTTGTAATGAGCAACAGAGAAACACTTGAGGAATCTGAGCCCATTAGAGAAAGTGATTAGAAACACATTTCCATCTTTATCATCTCTATTTCTTTGAGGCAATTACAAGGAGGAATCCTCATCCCACGGTGTCTTTCCCTCTGAGGCTCTGTTCTATTCTACAGCTCAGAAATAGTTATCTACTAACTGTTTTTATTTTTGGATGTCTTTGTTAGTAACTCTCAAAACATAATGCTCTATTATTTAGGAGATTTCTTCATTCCATTTTTCCTATCCTCTACCAGACGGCACCATCAGTAGGATTGGTATTTTGTACTTGATAAGCCGTTACCAGCTTTATTTAGTCATAAATAAATGGAAAAGAGTCCCTTGCATTTAAAACAGAACAACGCAGGGCAAATACATACATTTATTCATTGTGACTTAGTTCACAATCTACCAGAATGCTGCTTTCTATTGGTTTGCCAGATATTGAGGAGCAAGCTGAGGTAAAGGGGGGATTTGCCTAAGAGGGACTTTTAAATAACATAGTGTGGTCTGAACACACCTTCTCCTGTATTAGCATTGGACTAATACCCAGTGAGAACCACATGGCCCAAAAGTGCAGAATGGAGCACTTGAATTCAGCTCAGACCACCCCCTGACGAGGCACACCTAACGACACCTGACAAGGCACATCAGGGAAGGATGAAGTGGCCCCAGAATTTTCTGCCTGGCTACAAAGAAGACACAGAAAGAAAAGACAGAAGCAACACGAAGCCACCTTCTCATCCTGAGTGGTTTGATTGCTAAGTTTTTTTGTTTGCAGATTTTTCTGTTTTCCCTCAAGTTCTCCTTTATTTTCTTATGACCTGTGTACGTTTCTGTGTCTCTCTCTGTTGCACTGGGAGAGAGCGTTCATACACTGTAAGCCTGTCAATTATACTGCCAAAGTCCAGGACTAGCAGGGAGGTCATTTTTACAAGAGTATGATTTCGGATGAAGGATGCATTGTTGCGAAACTGGGAACTCATTATGGATTGATTTTAGACTGTATTTTAGCAGGATGTGGGTCTGAAAAGAGAGTGAACAGTCAAACCAAATACTAAGAAGCTTGTACAGTACTGTAGGTATTGGCATACTTTAGTTCAGTTCCATTTAAGTTGATCATGTTTGTGGGGCAGGCATGTACATGTGGTTTCCAGTTGAAGAGCATGCATTGTGTTTTACTGGAATTGAGGAGTAGTTGGAGATCAAGGAAGCAATTTAGCAAAGACTCAAATCAAAAATACACACATTGACAACTCTCTTGAAAACCCAACAGCTGTCACGCCTTCCCCGTTACCCCTCCTGCACCAGCATTCGGCATTGCTGGCCTACTAACTGCCACCGACCAAATGCTCTTTTTCCAGCCAATCCTAGACTGTCTCGTCAAACCCATTACACACACCAGGACTCTTCCCTAATCAACCTGTTAATTTAGTTCCCAATGTTTGTTGAGTATTGTTGCTGATTGTTTGCAAGTGTTCCCTGAGCGTTTGCTTGCTCCTCAGGTTTGAAGATTGTTTTTTTGCTCTGAGAAAGAATTTGTCAGTTTTACCTTTGACTTGTTTTTTTTTATATTTATACTTTAAATAATTTTGTTTTGAATTTCGCAAATGCCTCCTGTCTCTTAAACAATGACATCTGCCTCATAAGAAAAACCGGAAAACACTCAATTGTCCAACTTTCTTTGAAAACAACTACCTTTGGTACACCTTTCTGCACTACAGTTTGTGTCTAACAAATGTGATATAATTTGTAAATGGTTTGTCTGGTATTTATGAAAATACCTTCATATTAAAGCTGACGCTCTGCACCCAATAGCCAGTGTATCCCTTTAAACCCAAAGTGATGGAAGACCAATCCAAAAACCTTTGAGCTCACTGTAGCTGTCTCCCCAATTTGTTCTATTTGTTAAGCAGAACTAATACACCACTGGCAAACTAGAATTTGAGTGGTATTCTATTTCTGTTCTTAGGATTGTGTTTTCTAACTGACAGCTCACTGGGTCAGGTGTTTTCCATGTCTCCAGTGGGTGTCCGGTAATGAATCCCAGTCGGGTGGCAGGAGTGGTGGAGTACATGACACTTCATTAAGGTGTAACCCACATAATATTATGCAGTTACTAAAGGTTAACTCATCAGAATGTTTAGGGCAGTTCAGTTTGGATATTCTCTTTGCACTACTTTTGCCAGCCTTCATGCTAGAAAATTGTTGTGATGTAAAGTTGCTGACCGAGAGCTCTGAATTTAATTCATGTATTCCACAGAGAACAGGCCCAGGTTTATTTCTTTCGTTAACTTTTCAGCAAGAGTTCCATTCCAGTGGGTCATTTAACTTTTCTTTTGTTATTCTTCTACAAAGATCTCCAATTGGATTTTAAATTGGGTTCTATTCCATGGTTGAGCTTGACCTCAATGGCATGCCAGTCCCAGTAAGTATTCTGCGTTGAGGTACCATTTGGAAGCAGTGTGGCCAATGCTTCGGATTCCTTTTCTCGCTGAGGAACTGAACTTTTGGATTCAAAACAACTGAGCCAGATAAGATCAAACTGATTTTGTCTCATACTACCGGGGTGGGGTAAAACGAAATCCTTTCCAAACCAAGGACAATTATTTTATTTTGGTACTTTTTGAAAGAGCTCCATTTTTTTATTTCAAATATTTTTGGGGTAACAAACGATTATAGGTTTGAATGTAAAAATATTTTACAATTGTGAACATTTCCCATTGAGGTGAATTTTGTAATAAATTTGTCTGCCATTTTATCTTTTCTTACAGTCTTGTAGTGAGTCAATCTATGACTGCTTAGAATCTGTGTATTGATGTTGTGGAATCTGTGTAATAATGTAGTATTTAACCACTATATGTAATCGCTACAATCTATCAATGTCAAGCAATAATCTGTTCTAATTTAGCATCAGAGATGCTACACAGGATATGCTAGTTTGCCTCAAGCAATGGGTCCAATAGGCATAGTTCAATAACTAGTCTGGCAAATGTGAAATGCAGGAGGATGGAACTCTTCTCATACCTTCTCTGTTTTGATACCTTTGTCTAACAGTTCCATGTAGAGTAAACTATCCTTTATGTAGTGCAGATATCTGCAACTTAACATTGTGCAAAGACATACAGTTGTCTTAGGATTAGCAGGTAGCATATCAGAGCATTGTGCTGGTAAAATAATTGGTGCTGGATCAATTTCCAAGTTGTTGACAACTTCAGTAAATTAAATCTCCTTAATTTACTGAAGGAGCTGTGATAGGAGTATGAGTGCCATCTATGCAGCCAATCATCCCTGGAAACCCTAAAATATTAACTGATTAGTGTTTCAAGTCTCAAAGCTTCATACTAAATAAACTGATTACTGCTTAGACTGATAGGCCTACCTGTAATTCTGTGGAATTCTTTTTTGATGAGTCTTGTGGGTCTGTGACTCTGGACTACAAAAGTGTACAGAAACATTTCAGTGCAAGAGTCAGGTCTCTGACAGCTCAGTGCTCAGTGTCAATGATGTTCTACAGAAAACTGCAACACAAAGAATTTTGTTCCGAACGGAGAGCATGTCCACAATGTATCATAGGAATGATTGAATAAAAATATTTGAATAAAAAATAATTTGAATAATTAATAACCTTTGAGGTACTACTTGCACTGTTTTTGCCATCCAGCTGGTCCTATTGCAAGAGGATAGTGATGACCACAGCAGTGGTTTTTATACTAAGATACCGAATTCCCAGCTAAGATACCGAATTCCCTCAGATGAGAATCAATATCTTTATTAGAAAACACCATCGGGGTAAACTAAAGGAGTTACACGGTCTTTAAACACCCTCGCCCTGCGGAGTGAGCCTCTCACAATCCGTGCAGCAATGTCGACTGGGTCTTCCAAATGTGCGAGTTAACCATAAAGATAACCTGCTCGGAGCAGTTTAGAGATGGCAGCATACCCCAGGTAAAACGTATTCACTTTCGTAGTACGGGTTAATCGGAATGTTACACATGACGTCACCAAGTTACTCCTGAAGTTACCTCGATAAGCCAGTTACCTTGCTTTGTAGTATACCCCTCAGGAGTTCTTGTCGGTTATATAGTGTTTGCTAGGCTGTACTGAGTGAATAAGCTAAGAACTATTAAGTAAATAACTGCTAATTTGCCACAACTGGGTAGACACTGAGCCGCACAATGCACATGCACCGCCATCTTGGTCTCTTAAGAGACTACCTGAGGGATTGCAGGATGCTTACTTCATTTCTAAAAAAAAATCTGATATGTTATTTGCCGTATCCCATGTTGTAAAACTTTTTTCAGGTGCCACAGTCTGTCATATGACAAGCTAAAACATTTTTCAAGCTAGACCATAGGCATTTGACAAAGTAAATAATTCATATGAACTTTTACAACCATTCAAACAATGAACATCCAGCCAATCAGCACTCACCACCGACTAGCTGACCAACTAAAAATGACAAGCTTGTATTACATGACCTTACCAAAATAAAAACATGTTTAATATATTCCAGTAAACAATCAATCCCGTCATTGACAAAATCACTAAACAAAGCCGTTAAACAGCATTTATTGGTATATGTTTTATGTTGAAGTAGGCAGTTATGTTGCTGTTGTACTAGTTGCTTTAAAGCAAAGCATAAGAAAGGGACTGAATGTACCGTCATGGTAATGTAAATGGAGACCCTGTGTGTGTTTGCACAAAGATTAATGTGGCCCAAAAGGTCATGTACTTCTCACCCGGCACAGCCAGAAGAGGACTGGCCACGTCACAGTCTTGTTCCTCTCTAGGTTTCATCCTTATTTTGGACCCTACTAAGGAGCTTTTCCTAGCCACTGTGCATTAACTCTTGTTGCTTGCTCTTTGGGGTTTCAGGCTGGGCAACTGTAAATGCACTTTGTGACAACTGCTGATGTAGAAAGGGCTTTATAAAATTGATTGATTGGATGCTGACCAATAAGAACATTTAGACACAATGTTTTGCTACCTACTGTAGTTGGGATAATTTTTAAAAAATATTTCACTCTACTTTCAATCAAGTTTGAATCCATAAACCATGGTGTAATACGCACAGTTAAATTAACATCATCCCTTTTGTTGCACGTAGTTCTGTCTATGTTGATGAAAAAGCCCTCAGTGACCATCTCACTCATTGTATCATATTGTTTAATCAGAGTGCGAAGTTCTGGAGGGCAATTTAAACTAAATAGTTTGTAAAATCCCAACCTTGGGATCTAGAAACAGGTGTGACAGGACGTAAGGGTTGGGGTTCTAGGCCACAGGATGACATTGTATCATTTGTTTTTTCACCAAAAAATGTTATTGCTTAGTGAAATTACTTTTCATGAAAGGAATTTCTCTTACAGAACCGACTCTTAAGACCAAATTGTTTAGGTTGCAAACTAATTACTAACTACCTTAGATACACTCATTGGATTCTTAAGAACACAAAGTTTTTGGAATCTATTCTCTGTGCACAAAAACTTTACAGAAGCTGGATGACATTTTTTTGAAGAAGGGTTTCAGTTACTGAAGACATCTATTCAGGTAATGCAGTGTATCTCTAACAGAATGTTCATCCTGGGAGGCAACATCATGGAAAGTGGAGTTGTTCACTTCGCTCGCTGTCAGAAATCTAGAACATTTAGGAGTTAACAGCAAGCTGTAGCAATATGGAAAAACATTTTCTTCTGCTTATAAAATCAACATATTAAAGTGGTGATATAGCCTCCCTGAAAAACACATTTCTATGGAAAATCCCAAAAAAATTATGTTAAATGTTTCACATTTTAATGTGTGTTTATAGCGATGTGTTTCTCAAAAGAAAAAAACAGACATAACATTGGCAGAGAATACAAAGTACATTTTCTCATTTTATAAAGTCACATTGTATATTTTGTGTTCTTGCTTTGCCAATGACTCAGAGTCTATAGATAAGGTATAGATCTGTTTATTCCATCTTGTGGCAAAGACTAATCTCAGACAATGTCATCTAGTTTGTCTTTAACAGTATCAATCAAAAATTTTTTTTTCAAATCAATCAATGACATTTATCCCCTGGAATCAAATCAGTCAGTTAATACATATTGCATTTATCCACTGGCATCAAATAAATCAATTACTACATATTATATTTATCCACTGGAATCAAATAAATCAATTAACACATAATACATTTATTCATTGGAATCAAATCAATCAATTACTACATATTACATTTATCCACTGGCATCAAATAAATCAATAAATACATATTACATTAATCCACTGGAATCAAATCAATCAAGTATTACATATTACATTTATCCACTGGCATCAAATAAATCAATTACTACATATTACATTTATCAATGGGAATCAAATAAATCAATACATATTACATTTATCCATTGGAATCATATTGGTAACACTATTTTGAGTCCAAAAACTGTTTCTGCAGATGCTCTGCAGATGGTCTTTCACTATCAGTAACATTTTAACTAAACATCCACTAACCATAACCTTAACCTTTATCCTACAGATTGTCTTCTCAATTTGTCAGATTGTCTTCTCACTTCTTCGCCACGATTCTCACTTCAGCAGATAGTTAACATTTTAATCTGCTAACCGTAAATTTACCCTAATCTTAAACTTTATGCTAAACTTAACCCATATCCTAAACCTTATTCTAAACCTAAGCTTAACCATAGCAAGCAGTTCATTTATCAACAGATTATTGACAGTTTGTCGATAGTATTATTATCTATGGAACATCTACAAAAGGAAAATGGGACTCTCAAAAAAAGTGCAACTATCATATCATAACATGTAGTACAACATATATCCACTGGAATCATATCAGTCACATAAAGTACCTACATTTATCCAATGGAATCATAACAATCACATGTGGTTGGTCCAAATTGGACAAAGCAGTATTTTGTCAATCGGTGCCATGCTGTCACTGTTATGTGCCTTGATCATGCTGATGCACTGTGGTGTATGGGGTAATCTTTCACCACCCTGCCAATTGCTCTCTAAACATGTATCCCCTGCCAAGACCCAGACTCCTTCCTTCCTGTCAGATTTCTTCTTCCTCTTGTTGATGCTGGTATTAGGAACTGTGCATCGTTTGTGGCCGTGTACTCTGGTAGAGTGAACCCTCTGTCACACTGCATCTCTGTGTGAAAACCGATCAATCAGCCCTGATGTATTTGTGATCACCATATCGCTCACACATCCACCCCAAGCTTCGGAGAGAGAAGTAACTGCTCCTGTTGGACTCACTCTGCTGACACTTTACAGTTTTGTGAGATTTGTAATTAGTGTAGTTCAATGAACTGGTACTGAGCCTTCCGGGTCTGTTGATTGAAACCTTTGATACAGTCTATAATCTTACTCTGTTGAAGGATTGCTTTTTAAAAACAGCTGGGAAGTTCTCGTTTACAGCCTGCCAAGATGGACAGTAGATCGGGTATCACAATCTTTGAGACATGCAATATAATGTTGAGCCTTTCTTGAAAAATTGCAGAAAGAGTCGTACAACTACTCTTGAAGTGTTAAGATAGGTCTCTGTCCCCGGTGATATTGTGGAGCTAGTGGAGACTCAGGTATTTATAAAATGTGTCAAAAAGGGAAACAAAGAGGGAACATTTTTAAAAAAAAAAGGAAAACAAAAGCCAGTGTCAAATATTACTTGGTTGTCTGCATGTTAATCAAAATCAGGCTTGTCTGAAGATGTCAGTAAATAGACCGCATGTACTCTTTGGGGGGCTGCTTGCGGGGCACCCACAACTGTTTCCATTTCTCCTTTAGACGGAGGCTATGCTACAGGTGCTTTGTCAAAATTCTTTGGGTACCTCTCCATCCTATTTGTCAATGAGGAAATAATGAGGTCAAGTAATCTGGACTAATAGGATCAGTCTCCCTTAAAAGTAGGCCTGTTCTTTTTTTTCATATCAAAAGTAAATGGGTTCATGCTCTGTATTTTCCACAAGTTCCCTTGATTAAGTTGTTAAAAAAGATCAGGAGAAAATGTTCCTTCTAGGCTTAAATTACTTTCTTGTTTTTCTTTACCCTCTGGAAAATCATCTTTTAAAATCATTTATGGTGTTTTTTTCTCATTATTGTGTATTCTTACTACTGTTTTATGCTATATTGTGTACACACCTGTAAAACCAAAGAGTAGTAAAACCTAAATATTGGATAAATATGGCTTGGTCAGAAGTTAAACAATAAAGACTGCGAACATTACCGCCACATTTACATACTTCGCTGATGTTCTTCCAAGGTTTTCAAGAAAACAAATTTGAGTTGTTAATGTAACTAAAGTGGTATACTGCACTTCAAACAGGGGCTAAACCATCTTCAACAAACTAATTAAATCTCATACTGTACAGTAGGTGAGCTGATTCCACAATATAATTTGTATAGTTTTTGCAATCACACCCCAAGCCTTACGATCACGTGCTATGTGTCAGGGGATGTTAGCCAGACCCCTGTCCATCAACCACTCAGAAAAATAAATTTTGTCCAGATCTAGCAACTTATTGATGTATGGAAAAGTTTGAATCTAAACCATTTTTGCATAAGTTGTCAAATAACTACAGTGGATATAAAAAGTCTACACACCCCTGTTAAAATTCCAGGTTCTTGTGATGTAAAAGAATGAGACAAAGATAAATCATGTCAGAACTTTTTCCACCTTTAATGTGACCTATAACGTGAACAATTCAATTGAAAAACAAACTGAAATCTTTGAGGGGGAAAAATAAAAAATAAAAAACTCACAATAACCTGGTTGCATAAGTGTGCACACCCTTAAACTAATACTTTGTTGAAGC
>JACXGI010015573.1:5345-17328 GCA_016801175.1 Esox masquinongy
GGGGGGGGGGGGGGGGGGGGGGGGTTGAGGGCTACGATTTGTGTTGCTGTTGTTTGCAATCATTTGGGTTAAAAAATCACAAGGCAACGAAGGCTACAACCAAGCTGAGTTCGGAGGTCAAGCCGCGCTGCATGAAATGTGACCTCCCTCGTTCGGAGAGCACCGTTCTTGTCTTGGTTTGTCTCGGTTTGGATGACGCCCATGCCGCTGTTGTCCAATGCAGCTGGTGTCAACACTGCCCTGGGCTGCCGAGTGAAACTAGTATGAGCTATGTCACTTTCCTGGAAGGGCAGGATACGGCTGAGGGTGGAATCCCTCCTGGGACACCTTCCATGTGGTGGACACTGAGCTGGAGGGATATGGGGCTATTTTTAGACAGAACGGAGCTCTCCTCTCCAATGAGAGAAATGGGTGTAGTTTTCTGTTCCTGGGCAGGACCCATGTTCGGATGACAGCGTGATGCCTTTGCTGGGATCAACCGGACTTGCAGAACATGGAGATGGAGGGGTTTACAACAGGTAGCCGCTGTGCTTATGGCAGATACATGCACTTGTGTCCCACGGAGCCAAGCACCTGCATTTGGTGTCGCCACCCTTATCTACTCCAAGAAATTGCCCAGTTTATTGGCCAGTTCCTTTCTCCCATCCAGATGGTAACTAAACAATTTTCATTGACTTTGTCAACTTTTCTCAAGTCTTCAAGGTTGGAGTTTCAGTTGTCATATTCCACTGAGGTGGACCTGATGAAAGAGGCAGGTCTTGTGAGACTGACACCAGTGGATAACAGGTTGGTGAGTTTCCTGGCACCCTCTGAAATTATAGTACTGACAAAATGTATCTACACATACACAATAATACCAAAGTCAGTATAAAGTATATCATTTTAAATTAATTAAACAAAACTATCAATTGTGGAGATTGGTTTCTCTCTCAAATCTGGGTGATTTGGTTACTATAACACACAAGGTCTGTTGCATGTCTGTAAGCAGGAAGATGCTGGAAAAGAGGAAAGAACCGCTTAGTATTACGATAGTTTGAGGAAGCAAGATATTAATTGGATTTCCGCACTGTCCAATTTGAGAAAATAAAAAGTTAATATATACACTGTCCAGCCGAAATAGACGGATTAATGGTTTCTAGAGAACTTCTGGTTGTTTTGGTGACCTGCTGTACAGGTAATTGTTTTAAAGGTTTTAGGAAACGAGGTAATGTTTTTTCTTCAATCTCCAGTGACCAAATTCACCAGAATAATACACTGGTGAGCCAAAAGATTATGACCACCAGCTTAATATGCTGCTGGTCTTCCGCAGCCCACCAAAACACCACCAACCCACCGAGGCATGGACTCTACAAGACCTCTGAAGGTGTCCTGTGGTATCTGGCACCAAGACATTAGCAGCAAATCCTTTAAGTCCTATAAGTAGCGAAGTAGAGCCGTCGTGGATCGGACATGTGGGTCCAGCACATCCAACAAATGCTTTATACGATTGACATCTGGGGAATTTGGAGGCCAGGGCAACACCTTTAACTCTTCATCATGTTCCTCAAACCATTCCGAACAATGTGTGCAGTGTGGCAGGGAGCATTATTTTCCTGAAAGAGGCCACTTGCCATCAGGGAACACCATTGCCATGAAGGGGTGTACCTGGCCTTCAACGATGTTAATGTACAGTATCTCACAGAAGTGAGTACACCCCTCACATTTTTGTAAATATTTGATTACACCTTTTCATGTGACAACACTGAAGAAATTACACTTTGCTACAGTGTAAAGTAGTGAGTGTACAGCTTGTTTAACAGGGTAAATTTGCTGTCCCCTCAAAATAACACAACACACAGCCATTAATGTCTAAACCGCTGGCAACAAAAGTGAGTACACCCCTAAGTAAAAATGTCCAAATTGGGCCCAAAGTGTCAATATTTTGTGTGGCCACCATTATTTTCCAGCGCTGCCTTAACACTCTTGGGCATGGAGTTCACCAGAGCTACACAGGTTGCCACTGGAGTTCTGTTCCACTCCTCCATGACGACATCATGAAAGCTGGTGGATGTTAGAGACCTTGCGCTCCTCCACCTTCCGTTTGAGGATGCCCCACAGTTGCTCAATAGGGTTTAGGTCTGGAGACATGCTTGGCCAGTCCATCACCTTTACCCTCAGCTTCTTTAGCAAGGCAGTGGTTGTCTTGGAGGTGTGTTTAGGGTCGTTATCATGTTGGAATACTGCCCTGTGGCCCAGTCTCCGAAGGGAGGGAATCGTGCTCTGCTTCAGTATGTCACAGTACATGTTGGCATTCATGGTTCCCTCAATGAACTGTAGCTCCCCAGTGCTGGCAGCACTCATGCAGCCCCAGACCATGACACTCCCACCAACATGCTTGACTGTAGGCAAGACACACTTGTCTTTGTACTCCTCACCTGGTTGCCGCCACACACGCTTGACACCATCTGAACCAAATAAGTTTATCTTGGCCTCATCAGACCACAGGACATGGTTCCAGTAATCCATGTCCTTAGTCTGCTTGTCTTCAGCAAACTGTTTGCGGGCTTTCTTGTGCAACATCTTTAGAAGAGGCTTCCTTCTGGGACGACAGCCATGCAGACCAATTTGATGCAGTGTGCGACGTATGGTCTGAGCACTGACAGGCTGACCCCCCACCCCTTCAACCTCTGCAGCAATGTTGGTAACACTCATACGTCTATTTCCCAAAGACAACCTCTGGATATGACACTGAGCACATGTACTCAACTTCTTTGGTCGACCATGGCGAGGCCTGTTCTGAGTGGAACCTGTCCTGTTAAACCGCTGTATGGTCTTGGTCACCGTGCTGCAGCTCAGTTTCAGGGTCTTGGCAAACTTCTTATAGCCTTGGCCATCTTCATGTAGAGCAACAATTCTTTTTTTCAGATCCTCAGAGAGGTCTTTGCCATGAGGTGCCATGTTGAACTCCCAGTGACCAGTATGAGGGAGTGTGAGAGCGATAACCACAAATTTAACACACCTGCTCCCCATTCACACCTGAGACCTTGTAACACATACAAGTCACATGACACCTGTGACTTGTATGTGTTACAAGGTTATTCGCTTCACCTGTGAGTGGTCATAATGTTTTGGCTCATCAGTATATTTAGCTATCACACCTTAGTACACAATTTCCACAGAAAGACCATTAAAAAATCTACCACAGATGCTTTTAATCATGCATACAGTACATTTCTTGTGTGGGTGGCTCCAGGATTCAAACCCACAATCCTAGAATTACGCATGCCACCCTCTACCAAATGAGCAAATTCAGTTATGGGAGAAAATTAATTTTACCTAAAGATAGATCAAAAGACTTTTATAATTGACCTTTTATGATTTATGATTACCCATTTAACAGCACTTTGGCATCCCTGTTCACAGCTTCTAAATGAAATTTATGTTATTGCCAAGTTAATTCTGTCTCCAGCCTTGCTGAGACAAGGCGAAAGGCTGAAACTCTCTTGACCTCAGTGTCTTGAAAGGATGTTTTGATGTTGTTGGCAAGACGTGTTGATAATGAAGGGCATGCGCCTTCGTTTTTCAAGGCGATGTCTTCCGCTGGTTGGATATCCCCATTTCGAAGTGAACAAATCATGATCTGCTGTATGTTTTACTAAAGTAGTGCCCCATGAAACCAAACTGTCATGTTTACTTCCTCTCTTGTGTGGGCGTAATGAATAGATGAGAAAGCTTGGGATGTTGCGCATACAAATAGCTAGTAAATAAATATCAATCAAAATGCTCTCACATTTTCTGAGTGAATGTTGCGGTTACAATAGGCTTCTGTCCAGACCAGTGAGTCACAGCTTAGCCTGCACTGTGAGTTACATGGGTCGTGTCAGACAGGCTAGTGGAAAAAAATATTATTTGTTTTTAAGGGACAATTATCAACATTTTCAGTACAAGTTCTGGTGATAAATAGATGGCTATTTTTTACTTTAGTGTGTATACAACTTTGGTTGCCTAGAGCCACCTGCAGTTCTACCTGGAGTGGAATAGGCAAGCTAATTTGGGCAAAACCTTTTCCCCAAATGGATATTCAGCTCACTAATGGATTCTACGGTGGCCTAGTTTGAGTTGATGTCCAAATTAAATTGCAATGTGTTTTTCTCCCTCAACACAGTGTCGGAGTCTTGGTGCATCCAGCTTTTGGGTCGTTCAAAGACACGACACCATTGGACAGGGTTGTTGCTTCTAGGTCATCTGTTTTTTCCTGTCTCTCCACTGGTACGGCTGGTCCATTGTTATAAGGGGAGCCCGGGCAGCACCATGACCACTGCCAAAAGCAACATTCCTCATCCAAGTCAAGGGATGAAGCACTAGTGTCCTCCACAATCTTGGGCAAGACTCCAGTGCTTTCACAGCCCACTAAAGGGAGGTATTCCCCCTCTGTCTCCTTGGAAATGCCAATGGTGAACATTGGGTATATGCTATAGTTTACTGCGTCCCCAGCACTATACCTGGCATGGTTATGTTATCTATTTCCCTGGTCTGCTTCCCACTGCTGGCTTTTCTTTGAAGGTAAACAGGGTTAGTTCTAGTCGCTCCCTTGATTTGAGACCAGGTGTTTCAGGAAATAATGTTTTAGGGCTAGTACTCTCAATTCTGGTCTAAAAATATAATCCCAGACCCAGTACAGTGATGGGGTTATTGTCTATGTGGGTTTCCATTTTTCCTCAATGTTGGCCAACCCAATGGAAATATGTTCTATGGTAAATGTCTTACTCTGGTCACTCCAATGATGTTTTAATTGGCTTCATTTACGGTGGTATTGTACAAAGGTTTTCGTTATGATGATGATTTGACAACCAAACTCATAGTGTTATATATCGTTCCCTCCAACAAAGAAAATGAGTTATAGACATAATATTTCATTCCAAATGCATTGTGGCTCTCAATAACAAGCACCATTGGCCCGTTTCCCCATCACACACATGCCTGCACACACAGACACTGTCTGTAATGTGTTGAGGTTCTGATGCTATGACTGGCCCAGTTGGGTAAGTTGCAATGGCTTGACTCTTCCTCATCACTCTCCATCAAATGTTCAGTGTCTTTTGGTAAAGATGTTTAGAATCCCAGTTAATCCAAATGTACACAAGCTCAAAAATGTACTGTACTGTTTGAATAATGTAGAGATCGTGACCGTACATACAGCTACATTTGCAATCCTGTGCTCCTAAATAATGAACTATACTTGAACTTGAACTTGCTTGATCAAATCCCAGACCTGAAAAGACAGAAAATCGATGTGAAAAATCAGTTGTTCTGTCCCTGAGCAAGACAGTTAACTCCAGTTGCTCCCATGACATTACTGAATAGAAGAATGTGTTCTAGGTCAATCTTGACTGGTAAATGATGGTTGAAAAAAACCTAGATGATTCTATTCCAGCAACCTGCCATCTTAAGGATATTTAGGGCACTATGTCTCAACCTCATGACAGTACAGAGATGTCCAAAAGACTTGTTTTCAGGGTACTCTGTCATCACTACTATAAATAAAGCTTTATGTACACATGTGAAGATAAGGTATGCTATGTGAAGGTACTGCATGGTAACTTGCTTAAGGAAATTAATCATGCCCTATTGAATTTATATTCAATCCTTTATCCACCTCTCCACAAACACAGCCAGAGACACACACACCATGACAACTCAAGCCCCACTGAGCTTCAGTGCCAGTAGGCCCCAAGTCAGACCCAATCAAAAACACTCTGGGCTCAAGGTCAGGGGTCGTGTCACAACCCACACATATGGTGGTGTCTAAGGAGAGACTGGACTGCCATAAAAACACAGTTTCAGTCCCACAAAACAATGGATAACTAATGAAGGCCCATGCCAGGGTTCACTCAGAGTCCTCCTAAAGGAGTACAGTCTGGGACCAACATTGTGGTGGACTGTCAAGTTTTTTGTCAGCTATCTTGGAATAAAATAGCAAGATTTATATAGCAAGATCAGCCCATACAACTTAAGAGAGTATTATTCTTTCCTTGTTCATTTCATATGGATAATAATTAAGAATAAAGTATAAAGTATCTTAGTCATAAAATTTTTTTCATTTCATTACAAATCTGGCCCAATTTTTTTAAAGACAACAGATCTGGACAGAGCCTACGTAATACAGTCACAAAAAAGTCCAGATCAAACACTGAGTTAAAAATACTAACTCTGAGAATAGCTCCAAGTTTCCAGTAAAGCATGCAATTTTTTTGGGATGGGGGAGTGCCACGAGGGAGGAGTGTCAGGTCTCTTCACCACCCATTTATTTATCAGTCCATGGGGGCTGTCCCCACCACTGATCGGGAGGAGAGAGGACAGCTCCACCAGGGAAGGTTGGCTGTGTGCGTCATGCACAGCATGTCTAGTGGCTGAGCCCAGGGAACACATCCTCTTACCAGACAATGGGCCTGGATGGGCCTGGCCCCCCTATGGAAGGCCTTCACAGCATGGAAGGCCCTCTCAGCCCCACCTAATAATTCCCTCTCTACAGTGGACAGGAAACTGTCAGTAAATCCTCTACAACCTGTATACCACAGACACCCGCAGGAAGTTCACAGGGCCAGTCTGTGCCACTGTTCACTTACTGTAGTAATATAACAAGCTTCCAGCAATCAGCCTGAGCCATTGTGTACGGTAGCAATACATTGTTTCCTACTTTTTAGAGAGCCAGTGTGCACTGCTAAGCACTGTTTAGGCAACTAACACTGGCAAGACGGCACACGTACATGCAAGCAAACATTAGACGACACACGTGCACGCATGCTAACACTGGATGACACATACACTCATGCTAACATTAGAAGACACAAGTACACACATGATAGCATTAAATTACACGGACACTCATGCTAACATTAGAGGACACAGAGAAACATGGTAACATTAGGCAACACGTACACTCATGCTAACATTAGACGACACGTACACTCATGCTAACATTAGACAACACACCTACACGCATGCTAACATCAGATGACACGTACGCTCATGCTAACATTATCAGCCAACTCAGTACAGTAGCCCATCCCAGTACCTATGAAATCAACACCTGTTTGCATCTCAAACCATTAGTACACCCAAGACAAAAAAGAAATAAACAGCACTAGCAAATAGTGTAAACAATGTCTGTCTGAATAGAGAAAAAACAAAGTCTGTCTGTTTGACTGTATGTATTTCCTGGTATTGTGCCACGGTATTGACAGTAAAACACACACAGTCCATTGTGGCGGTGTGGCAATGAAAAAGGCCCTTTAAATTGCCCATGCCTCCAGATGTCACTGAGAGTTCAACAAGATTAGATATGGAACAGTTTCATTTAAGCGTTTATTCAAGCTTTGTTTGCTATAGATGTATGCGACCCGCATGAATGGAATTAAAAAGTGCTATTTCGTGTTGTGCACATTGTTTGTTATTGTATGCATGTATGCTAACACATGTACATATACACACACACACACACACACACATGCACAGGCACTCACACAAAACCTAACATAGGCTATACATGCCCCAGAAAGAGTGGTTGTAGGATCCATATCTTTTGGAACTGAATGCCCAAACAGACACAGACACTGACTGATGGACAAACAGACAAAGGCAGACAGACAGACAGACAGACACACAGGCAGACAGACAGACAGACAGACAGGCAGACAGACATACAGGCAGACAGACAAACAGACAGACAGGCAGACAGATATACAGGCAGACAGACAGACAGACATACAGGCAGACAGACAGACAGGCAGACGGACAGACATACAGGCAGACAGACAGACAGACAGACAGACAGACAGACAGACAGACAGACAGGCAGGCAGGCAGGCAGGCAGGCCGACAGGCAGGCAGATGGCCCTCTTCTAGAGGATGGTATAATTGGTGAAGCACCATGTCACTGTGTGGCCTTTGAGCCAGGGGCAACAATGTTTTTGGACAGGGTGAATGAAAAAAGTAGAAGGCTCTTGGCTCAATAACGGTTAGTGGAGGAGAATGAGGCCCTCCAATGCTATTGCCATATGTTGTGTGTGTTCTTATAGGGGCTGTATGTCTTTGTGTGTAACTGCAGGGTCACATGGGTCTTTGTGTGCTGTGTGTCACGGTGTGACACTGTCATTATGGATGTGTGCTGACAGCCGGTGGCAAGGCCGCAGACAGAGGGCTTGTACTTGTTGTGTTAACACTGAGGGGACACAATAATCTGCTCGTTGTGAAGCAGGTAGTATCGTCCAGACAAAACCATTATTGTCTTCACATGGTAATGAGGATGGGGAGGGGTGCAGGAATAGATTTAGAGGAGGACTGGAGCCTGTTGAAGACGGAGGGAGCGAGGGAGGGAGGGAGCGGAGAAGGGAGGGACGAGGGAGGGAGAGGAGAAGGGAGGGACGAGGGAGGGAGAGGAGAAGGGAGGGACGAGGGAGGGAGAGGAGAAGGGAGGGACGAGGGAGTTTTTTTTTCTTGCATCACTGAACATTGGAGAGTTGTCTTAAATCATCACAATACAAATTAGCTCGGGCCAAAGAAAGGAAGCTACAGAAAAATACAGATGACAAGCCTGCAAGATTTAAGTCACTAGCATAATAGTGTCTTCTGTACCAGCCCTCCACAACCCCCCTAGCACTGGACCAGAACCATACACAGAAAAAGAGATAGAATTTTTATGTATATATATGTGTATATATACAGCTCCGGAAAAAATTAAGAGACCACTGCACCTTTTTCTTTCCTTTCCAAAAAAGTCCAAAAGGAAGGTTTTGAGTGAGGAACACAAGGGTTAAAATTAAGAGACCACTGCAAATTGAACGCTTCTGTTTGTCATTCAAAACTTTCCTTTTCGACTTTTTAGGAAAGGAAAGAAAATTGTGCAGTAAATCTCTTAATTTTTACCGGAGCTGTATATATATATATATATATATATATATATATATATATATATACATACATACACACACACACACACACACACATATATACTAATACTGGAGTGCTGCTCTATTCTACTGAGTCAGGTGAAGATACGAGTCAATAGAGCAATTCATTAACAAATCAAAGTCCCCCGGGCCTGAGTGGCAGCATGGCTGTGTTTGAGAAAGCCCTCCTCCAGAATGGAGGCCCATATGCTGGGGGTCAGGGGGACGTCCCTCTCTGCACTGTTTACCATTCAGCATACACACACGGCCGTTAAGGTCACCGCTATCTGACGCCGCTCTCCGTACACACAACAGAATTTCCATATGGTCCATGAAAATGGATATGCCGTGGTCTTTGCCACATTACTTCCCACGGCCCCTCCTCCAACCCCGTACCCCTCCTCCAACCACGTACCCCTCCTCCAACCACGGCCCCTCCTCCAACCACATACCCCCCTCCAACCATGGCCCCTCCTCCAATCACGTACCCCTACTCCAACCACGTACCCCTCCTCCAACCACGGCCCCTCCTACAACCACGGCCCCCTCCTCGTCACTCCCCTATTGGATGGAGACTGGTATAAATGAGTGGGTTGTTGCTGGGGTTAGAAACCCTACCAAGTCAAGTGCTTGCTCTGAATTCTATGCTCGTCATTCCAATTTAAGCCATATCACATTCCCTTTCCACTTTTTATTTTTTTCCTTCCGCTTTACCCCCAACACCTTCTCGTCCCTCTCCTACTACTACAGTCAACACTTATCACCCCTCCTCTCGTCCTTTCACTCTCTACCCATAATGCACCTTTCACAGAGCAGTAGGGGTAGTGCTAGAAGCGGTGGCATTCGTATCGGTCCATAAGAACATGAGTGAGGTCAGTACTGACGGCAGCCCGTGTGTGTGTGCGTGTGCGTGTGTGTGTGTGTGTGTAAGTGTGTGAATGTGTGCGTGAAGGCCTTTGAGATTGATGATGACCTACTGAAGAGGATTCCAAGTAGAGGGCACTTCACATGACTCTTTCAAATCCACACAGATAAAGCTCTTTAACCGCCCGAAAATGGCCTCTCAGATGCAGGCTGCTGCAGAGCGGGCCCCTGAAAGGCCCGACACGATTGTCATGGATATTACACGACGCGAGCAACACTGGGACTGAAGAGACAAGTGTCGATCCAGGAACAAAACTCGAGCAGACTGTTTCGCGAGGAGAGCCAGAGAATGTTGACAGGTGGATGAATGGGCTGTTTAACCCTTTGAAAGTGAATAGGGGCCTGGCTGAAACAAATGCATTCTGATAGACTTTATACCCACTGGGACACAAAAAGTACACTAAGCCCTGTGCTAGCTAGGGAACCACAGAAAACAGAAGGAAGGAACGCTGGAGAGAGATGGAAATAAGATTGGAAAGGTGGGAATGTGTTCTCGCCAGAACCCATCAACTCAGTTCCTCTATGTCTCTGGCTTTGGGGGCTTCTCTCTCTTTCAGCTCAACTGAGGGATGATTTAAGCCTTGACTAGGCTGGCTGGGCTGTTGCACCCATTTTGACTGACTGAGCTCATTTAGAGATTCAGGCAGTCTGTTTGTTCTCAAGTCTGGGGTGTTTTGATGGGAGAATATTGAACCTGAAGAGAATGCTTAGCTGCTCTGGTACAAGTGGCTGGATATTGTTGTATATTTTTTTCTCTTTAAGGAGGCTGGAGAGCAAGCTAGCACCCGAGCTCAGAGGGTACATTTCGCCACAGCTCAATCAACAGTATGTCCATTAATGCAGTATTAACATATCACACAGTATGTGCCATCAGTATGTGCCATTAAAATTGAATTTCATTACACAATGCAAATTCAAGTGTTTCTGCATTTCACTGGTAGAAATGGCCTTCATTTCCAGGTTGTAAGCAAACCACAATACCCAGAATTCATAGCAATTTAATAGCATTTTATGGTTATTTTCAATCATCATAAGCATTAACTGTTTTGCAATCTCAAAAAGATGAGGAACATAGTGAGCTCCCGAATGTGCAAATACAAGTATCACCTGCGTTTAGGAGAGCATACTTTTGAGGGGGCCCTCATCAAGCAATAGTCTTTATAAAGCCAGAGAAAATGAATCAACCTGTCAATTCTGCAACATGACAAAAAGGAACCTTGTTCAGATGAGTCCAATGACCATTGATCAAGGACAGATATAACTGCCATTAGTGTGATTGAGCAACAGGCAAAACACAAAAGTAACAATAAGTGACACAAAAGCACAAAAGCAAAACAAAAATGACAGACTTTAAACTGTATCAAAAGCACCATCATAACACATTTTTTAATGTTTCAAATTTAAATGGTAACCAATAAGATATGTATCTGCAGATGTCTGGTTTCATTTTGAGCTCTACAGTGTCTGTTCCAAGAGTCGTGTGAAAATGTTTTATACAAATACTGAAGGAGTGAGTTGTCAGCATTCAGTATTACTCTGGTCTGAATACCCATTGCAGTCTTTCGAGAAACACTAATTTATCAACATCATCAAGGAACTACCAAAAGCACCCCTGTTATCTGTTTCAGAATTGAGAAATAGATGGGGTGTTATTGCTTTAAATTAGGGGTGGTTATTGGCAAGTACCTTGCTATACGATATATATCTCAATACACGTTACGATTCAGTACATGATATCATAACTGAACCATGATACTTACTGAAGTGCTAAAGAAAACCTCAAATAATATTAGGCTATATACTTGAAAGGATCATCTTTAGCTAATCCCCATGTGCAACCCCTAATAAAAAAAGAACCACTCAATTTGAAATGACTTAGAACTTCTAAATTTAACCCTTTAGACCCCAATAGTATTCTAGAATGGTGCTGTTGGTTAGCAAGCAAGCAAGCAAGTTTATTTATATAGCACAATTCATACATCGAAGCAATTCAATGTGCTTTACAAAGAAAAATAAAATATAAAATATATAAAAATACAATAACATAAAAACAAATACTCAAATTAAAACATCAAAACAAATGAAAACATCATAATAATAGAAATACAATAAGAAAACATAAAGATTAAAAA
>JACXGI010015574.1:0-10103 GCA_016801175.1 Esox masquinongy
ATATATGGTAGGAACCGCGCCCTGAACCATAAAATTTAGGGTAGGGGGCTCATGCTATAAGAACTGTGTGTGCTGTGATTGTGTCAGACTCTGTTGGACTGAATGCCACACTGTCTCCAGATATATCTGTATGAATAAAGATAATTGCCGGCACTGCGATTTTGTCTCCTCTTAATCTCTTCTCATTAACCAACCCGGGAAGTACTTTAGGTCAGTACTTCAATAGTATGCAAACTTTTGAGCACAACTGTATGTCTAAAAAAACTTGAAACTTGACTGGGGAGGACAGTAAGGAGAGAAGAGGTGAGGAAACAAAGAGGTTTGTGTAATGTTCTTTCCAAATTGTAGGAATCGCAGACTGATACTGAAATGTAATGTCCCTTTAAGAGTTTAAAACCAGATAGATGCTGACATGTAATATCCCTTTAAGAGTTTAAAACCAGATAGATGCTGACATGTAATATCCCTTTAAGAGTTTAAAATCAGATAGATGCTGACATGTAATATCCCTTTAAGAGTTTAAAATCAGATAGATGCTGACATGTAAGTAGTTTATGTAGGGTATATTGTGTCACTTTGGTGATTTATGACCCTGGTGGGCGGGGCTTCCAGATTGATTTGACAGGTGGGTGGGACATCCGAGTTGCTGGGCGGGACTTCCGGTGTGACGTATGGACTTCCTGTATGACGTGTGTTAGGGCGGGACTTCTGGAATGATGTATGCATGTCCGGTGACTTTGTGATTTATGATTGCATTGATGTGTCCATGTTTGATGTTTTACAACGACCGATAAGCACCCCAGACGAGTGTTATAACAGGTGGGTTGTGTTTGATGTTTAACAAATGGGTCTTAGGGTTCCGGAATGTTAAATTCCCAGGCAATAAATAATTGTTGTGTCAGCGGCAAGACGTTTGGTGTTTAACAAATGGGGCGCCAGGGTTCAGAAATTCTATAAACCCCCTGGCATTTTATGTTCCGATAAGTGCTACAACAGATGTCCTACAACCAGTAGGTGTTAAACTTCCACGTTTTAAAATGTGTGTGTAGCATGGTGTTTTTCCACAAGCACAGAATTACGTGTGAGAAACATGCTTTTTTGTGTAAGATATAAAGAAGGGTTCAGGACTTACGATTTTGGAGAGTTTCAGCCCATTTTTCATTTTAACAAGAGATGGGCCTTAAAATCAGATCTGCCCGTAGCAACGGTCCCTAAATAACCACTAATACAAACTGTAGTATATGCAGGTTGAAAAACATCCCATGTTTCACGGTTTGTAGTCCAACAAAGCACTACAGTAAACAAACATCGCATGAGCAATGCTATTATTTTGAAGGAGCAGTCAAGGCCTGGGCTGACCACACCTTATGACTAGGTTGATTCTATCATGGTGGGTTTAAAATATAGTTAAAAATAAAAACAATGATTCTGGTACATGTGTATGTATGAACAATGGTAATTTTTGTAATAAAAAATCGTTGTTTAAAGTCAGCATTAACTTTTAAGTTGCATTATATGGCAAAACGTTACAAAGTTACCCGGAAGGTAGCGTCTAAATTTGCATGAACAACGGTGGATCGCTGACAGGTAAAGATATGTTATTTCAGGCAATCAAAACATTTGTAAAGGCGTCTTATGAAATTGTACACCGGGGATCAACACGAGATTGTTTTCTTCACATTGGTAGAAATGTTTAACAGGCAATGATGGTTACAAACTGTAGTATTTGTGAGTTTGAGAATCCCTGTCTATGTTAGTGTTGGCGGATGCTGGGACTTCCGTGTAAGATGTGTTGCATTCTGATAATGACTTGAAGCAACACGTAAAAAACGATTTTTGATTGCTGTATTATGGTCTTGTGTTTGTTAAATTTTGAAGAGATTAATGGCGATATGGTGACAATATGCATACAGCTGAACATTTGTACTCTATTCACCAATCAACAGATTGAGGACACCCGGTGATGATACAGAGTACATCACCATAATGGCTTTAGTTATGGACACCCCAACTTGTGGCTGCACAGCGTCAGGGGATTTTTGTTTCATTGTTTTCTTTTATGCTTGAAAGCTGAAGGTAATACGTATTTTACCGTCAACTCATCAAAACTGTGATGTATGTAAATGTATGTTTGAGTCCACCTGTAAGTGGATCGTTATTTACACGTTACCCTAGAGAAATGGCGAAAGACAACGCTAACAATTGACCAGACACGGAACAACCAACATCTACACATAATCAACAGACCACACCCCAAAATACAAATGAACCGGCCATTACTTTGTTACACAGCGATGCACAACAATAATCCACAGATGCAAGGTTTGTTAACCGAGCTATGTAGCCCCCATTATTCACATTATCCAGTTGACTTTCCTCCAAGCTCTCTGATGCAAACTCATTGCAATGATGTCGATGTTAGAGTTATACAACGTAATGCGTTTGACAACGTTGAATTACGATAGTTGATAAATTTACAAAATACTGGTGAAGTTGGGGATTTTGGCACATTCTATGCAATCATTATGGCAGGCTTGGATACTTTGATTGTTAGAGCTTCAGACTTTGTACACGGGCCTGGTGATTGTCTGCAGATTGAGTTGATTGGTGAATCTCTGATATCCCCCGTACATGTGACAATGAGAGCGGATGAATATAATGAACGCACGTTTGGTACGTTTGGACTGTAAGCGAAGATTGTCACACCCAACCCCGTAACACAAAGCAGTGCCCAGACTGTAAGCGGATATGTTATTCTGACTTTTGTTATAGACAGCATAAACGCTTGAAGCACCACAAAAGTGTGGGTTGTTGGGTTAGCAGGTGTGACCAGAAGAAATACTGTATCGATTGCGGCCATCACTACAACGTTAGTATTACCAACTATAAAGCACACAAGTGCACGCTAACATGTGTCCTAGTTGTAACGTGGATCTGACTGTTGAAATGAATCATCAGTGTTTCATAAAACCCTCTAAGCCAGAGGACCCCAGTGTGCTCTACATATTTTATGATTTTGAGACAATTGCCAATCCGGTGAATGGTGTACACACTGCAAATTTTGTGTGTGCAATAAGATTTGATAATGAGACGTGATGTTCAGCCAGAGATAGTTGTGTCGCTGCTTTTTTCCAAAAGTGTTGGCAACCGAAATATAATGAATACACATTTACAGCACACAACTCTAAAGGTTTCGATGGTTACATCTTGATGCAGTACCTTGCCAACAATGGTATTGGCACAACACTTATTGATAATGGTAGCAAGCTCATGATTTTTACAGACAGCACATTCAATCAGAGATACATTGATAGTCATTGCTTCCTACCGATGAAGCTGGTGGCCTTGCCACCTGCTATGGGTTTTAAGGATTCAAAAATAGGCTACTTTCCGTACAAGTTTAACATCAAGGAGAATGAGAACTATGTGGGCCCCCATCTGGAACCGCATTACTACGGTGTGAATACCATGATGGCTAAAGAAAAAGAAGAGTTTTTGCTATGGTACGCAACTGTTTCCACAGACCCCTTTGTCATGCAGGATGAAATAAAGGCTTACTGTGTGAATTATGTAGTCATCTTGAGAGATGGTTGTATGCACTACAGACTCGAGTTCTTGGAGTGTGGTGGTGTTAACCCATTCCAGTCAATTGTGAAAATATTCGAAGTCTGGGATTTCACCAGGACATCAGATAATCTTTTTGCAGATTACATGAGAACATTCCTGAAGCACAAGCAGGAAGCTAGCGGCTTCCCGCCATCTGTGGTTGACGATGATGCTAAAGACCAGTATATCCGTGAATATCATGAAAAGAAGGGTGTGCAGCTTGACAAGGAAAATATTGTTGTAAACAGTGCTAGGCGATCGTTGGCTAAACTGGCAATGAATAGTCTTTGGGGTAAGATGGGTGAGCGGTCTAACCTTATGAACACAATGTTAATTACAGATCCGGAGGTGTTTAGCCTCTACCTTTTTTCCAGTGAAATAGAAGTTGGTTATTTCTCTTTCATCTCAGACACAGTTGCGATGGTACAGTGGTGTTACACAAAACAGACACCAATCAAACCACGTAACGGCAACATTTTTATTGTTCACAACCGCTTATGCAAGACTTGAGTTGTATTCACTCTTGAAGAAGTTGGATAGATGTGTACTCTACACAGATGCTGATTCAGTGATCTTTGTCACACGCCATGGGGATTGGGTGCCCCCACTGGGGCCATTCTTGGGTGACTTGACTGATGAGTTGCCAGATGGTGACAGCATCGCTCAAATTGTTAGTGGTGGGCCAAAGACATACGGTTACAAAACCGTTAAAGGTCTGACCTGTCTCAAAGCAAAAGGCATTACACTCAACAGCTACAACACAACCATTGTTAATTTGGAGACGCTAACACGACTGGTTGATAACTCTGTACGGGGTGGGGGTGGTGATGATGATCACGTTCTTGCTAATGCGGACACAATTGCGAGAGATAAAAGAACATTCGCATTGAAAAACCGAGTAGTGTCTAAGCGTTTCAGAGTTGTGTACAACAAGCATGTACTGCTCCCTGATTACAGCACAAGGCCTTACGGGTACTAAATCACATTCTAGGATGGATGGCGGTTTTGACCCGCGACTTCAACACCCATTCAGCTGTGTCATTAGTGGTCCCAGTAATTGGGGTGAAACATATTTTGTGAAGATGCTGTTGGATAATGCTGACGTTGTTTTCTCCAGAGAAATTCAGAATATCATCTGAGTTTATTCATGTTGGCAACCGCTGTATGATGAAATGTTGAAGGTGAGGGAGATTACTTTTATAGGAGGTCTACCAACATCGCTGTGTGATGACAATCTGCTACCAATTCAGAAAAACAACCTTTTAATTATTGACGATTTAATGAAAAGTGCATCAGAGAGTTTGGTGATGGAGAGAGTTTTCACACAATATTCACACCACCGTAACCTGAGTGCAATTTACCTTGTCCAAAGCATTTGTTAAAGGCAAATCTAGTAGAACTAATAACTTGAACACAAACTACCTCATCTTGTTTAAAAACCCCTGTGACAATCAGCAGATTAGTATTTTAGGCAGACAGATATACCCCGGTCTTTCTCAATTCTTCATGGAGAGTTTTAAAGACGCAACACATTCGCCTTTTGGTTATTTACTTATTGACTTTAAAGCTACAACACCAGAAGACTACCGTCTGAGAACGGGGTTATTTTCAGGGGATTGGCCTGTCGTTTACGTTCCTAAGAAAGTTTGATCATGTCTAAACGCATGCTCAGAAAATGTTTCTGGTGCCACAACATCAGTTAGAAAAACTGTAAGAATCCAAAATGACTAGCACCGATGTAAGACAATCTGTTGAAAATGATTTGGACTCATCGATTCAGGATATACTGTTAAAACCTGATATGGGTTTACATGAGAAAGCTAAAAGATACTCTGCCAATTTACAAAGATTTTTGACTGTTGTGAGACAGGGGGAGCTTGACACAAATACACTGACTTTAAGTCTACCTGGGTCTGAGACTGGGGCTGATGTAGTAAACATGACTGAGACTAAGCAAACTGTTGACCGAAATGTTAACCATGTTGATGACATTTTGGATAAGGTGCCTGCGAAGTGTAGGAAGAATGTTGAATATATTCTTAATAGAATGCACAGGTCTAAAGATTTGACTTCATGGACTTCAAATGGTGAATTCATTTTCAAAGGAGAGATAATCAAGGGTTCGCACCTGTTGGATCTGGTTAAAAGTGACAGCAACCAATAAATCTGCTGACACTAGAAGGCCATTGGGTTGGGGGTTGTTTTTAGAGGCCATTGCATGTCTCAACATGCCTTTTACAACTATTCCAAATGAACTTGTAAGGCGTAAAATCTATTTGTATAAACAAACGTCTGGCGACACAATGGATCATTTAGCCACACCCCCAGCAACTGGTTATCAACCAACCAAAGCTTTCTTTGTACCCCTTACCACGGACCCCACAAAATGGCTTCCATTTTAATGTGTTTTTATTTTATGCTTTTTTTTATCATTTGTGATTCATTGTCAAAGTGTATGTTTTACCTTGAATAATTGTTGTATGAAAAATACTATGTAAACATTGATGTGGTTTTACGAATGGTTTTATTTTTGAATAATAAAGCTGACATACGTAAAATCATATGTAAAACCATATGTAAAATCTGGGGGGTTTCCAAAACTGTCATAAAACCTTCCAGTGCCATCATCTGTTATGTAAATAGCCAGCCAGTGCTCCCCAGGGTGTTTGCTCAGGTGTGTATTAACAATCCTCATTGATGCAACATCCCGGACTGGTCCACTAGGTAGTTGGTCACATGCCAGCACACCATAAAAATGAGTCCTAGATGAAAATTGTTTCACCACACCGGTCAACTCTGCGGTATTCATTTCCACACCCTTTTCCTAATAGTAGTCAACCATGACATGTCGTCGGTTTAACACTTCAATAATTGAGTCAAAAATTGAATAAACAACCAAATTAATTGTGTGGGGCAGTGGTTGTCTGAACCTCATCTCAAGTCGCACATCCCCTTCTTGATCAAGGATAGGTGCTGACCGCATTCCTCATCCAGGGCGCAGCTGAGTGCGTAAAGGGCATAGCCGTGTAAGAAGTCTGACCTGTCAATAGCCAAGGCTTGGTCCTTTAGGTGTTTTCCTGAAGCTAAGGCCAATTGGTAAAATTCACACACTGCTGACCCTGTTGTGTAATTTGGATGGAATGGCTTGCTGGGAAATTGCTGACCGTCTATATACGTATTTACCCAGGGTTTCAGATGGACCAAGTCAAGCATAACCTTGACGACCTCACTGGCATGAGAACTGGCATTACAACAGTGCAACACGTACTGTTACTCAAAACCAATAAAACACTGTGTTTATAACACCTGCGTTCAGGCAGGTGTGAGCCTCTCACCTCCCCCACTCCTCCTCTCCTCCTCTCCACCTCTCCTCCTCACCCCTCCCCCCTCTCCTCCTCTTCACCTCTCCTCCTCTCTTTAATATACAGATCATGGAGGTGTCATTCTGCCCTTCATTCGTTGACCTGCTATCATGCGTTGCTGGTCCACTGCCACCCGTTTCTGTATCCTGTTTGTTCTTCTCCTGTTCGTCCTTTCTTCAACAATCATGGACTTTTACCAATTCTCCAGGTAAGTGTAGTGTTGTTGGTGTGTGTGTGTGTGTGTGTGTGTGTGTGTGTGTGTGTGTGTGTGTGTATGTATGTAGGTGTGTGTGTGTGTGTAATACACATCTATCAGTACATTTGGGGATCTGATGTCCCCTCAAACAGCCTGAAACCTGTAAGAGCTCTCCACAAGGGGATCTGGCATTTTTTTTTCAAATCAGAGGTTTTACATAAAAGCAAAAACGTTTTTTGCACAAAGTTTAGAACAGTTAGAATAGGATCTACTTTTAGATTTGTGCATTACCATTTCTGTTTAGGTTTAGGCTGAAGAAATAGATCAGGCATAACATTTAGGTTACAGAGGTTAAGGTGTGGTGTAGGGAAATGGGTTGATTCTCAAGTTCCCACAAGGACAGAAGGACATACACAGACAATATGTGTTCATGGGTGTGTGTGTTAATGTTGAACCAACTTCCACAAAAGGATTGTCGAACAAGGAACATAAAAAAATTTAATTTTAAAAATATATATATTCAAGAGTTCCTTGTGTTTCAGTTGAACTGATGTTTTCACCCATGACTATACCAGTCAGTGACAAATACATGGTTTTTTTTGCATTCATTTAAAAAACGAAATTTAAAAAAATGTTTCGGGTGAATAGGAATTCTAAACTTTTCTCACATTTTCTCATTTGGGTTGTGGTCTGGGCTGTGATGTTTGGCATCATTGTCTTGCTGGAAGATGAATCGTCTCCCAAGTCACAGGTCTCTTGCAGACTTCAACAGGTTTTCTTCCAGGATTTCTTTGTACTTTGCTGCATCCATTTTGCCTTCTATCTTCACAAACTTTCCTTGCCCTGACGCAGAGAAGCATCCCCATAGCTTGATGCTACCACCATTCTTCACCGTGGAGATGGTGTTCCTTGGATGGTGTGCGGTATTAAGCTTGAGCCAAAGATATAAATTAGTGTTAAGGCCAAAAAGCTGTATTTTGGTCTCATCAGACCATAGTATCTTCTTCCACTTTGTCTCACAGTCTCCAACATGCCTTCTGAAGGGTCTCCAACTGTCACGGTTTGGTGAGCAGCAGCGCCACCGTTCCGTGCACCTTCAGTTTCCATCACTCACAAACGCATCCCGGACTTGTCTCTGTCACATGTCTCCAATCATGCACACCAGGTCCCCATCACATCGTTTGTAAGTGTTTAAATGTTTCCCCTCTGCTCCCCGCATTTGTGGATCATTGTTTCATGTCGTTGTGTCTCTTGGTGAGTGTTGGCTGCTAAACTGTTTGTTTGTTATAAGTCGCCTGTGCGCATTTTGATTTCAATCAGTTTAGTTTTTTGTTACCCGTTCGTTGTTTTGGTTTTGTTTGGTTGCTCATAAATAAAACCGCCGAACGTGAAATGCCTGCGCCTGGCTCCGTCTCCCGCACTACACCCAGCCGTGACAGAATGATCCACCGCCAATGGAACCAGCAGGCAACCCCGCCAGGAAGGGTTTACACCTGGAAGGGTGATTGGGGGTCTGACTCCCTCTCCTCGGACGATGAGGAGGTGGACTACGGGAGAGTCGAGGAAGAAATGCCTGCGCCTGGTTCCGTCTGCCGCACTACACCCAGCCGTGACACCAACCTGCAAACTCAAGCCAAGATTTGATGTTTTCTTTTTGTGAAATGTTTTCTCCCATAAAAGCCGCTTTTGTGAACCACCAGGACAATTGTTGCAATTCCCAGCTCAGCTGTGAAAAAATGTAACTACTTTAGTGCTTTGCCTGATGGGGAAGCTGTTGGCAGGCCTGGTGGGCTGGTTTGGGTATAAGTCCAGGTCTGTTTTTCAGTCTAGTCCATCTCTGGTACTAACCATTTGTGGGACCTCCCAGAGACAGTTGTTTTGATCTGCACAGGTGGACTTATTCAAATGATTATATGATTTGGTTGCACCACAGCTCATTCAGGTTTTTCATTCCAAACAGGGTCAAGTGTTTTCTGTTTTGTATTTGTAATTCGTTCAGGAACAATTTGCAGATTTTATTTTTCACATTGATATTATGGAATATTTGTTTTTTATCAGTAACAACATCTCCTAATTAAATCCATTTTAATTTTCTAATGTTACAAAATAATATGTGGATCAGTCCAAGGGGGTGAATACTAAATTATTTTGAGTGCACTAAAATTGTATTTCCAATCATGTATTGCAGGTATACTAAAGTATAAAAGAAGTTGGTCTATTTTAAAATACTGAAGTGTACATAACTGTGTAAATAGTACTAAAAATTTATTTTAACACACAAGTTTACATACAACTATGCAGAAGTTTACATATTAATGTGTAAATACTATTATAATACTATGTGAATACTCCAATATACTCCAATATAATACACTAAACTAAGAAATTACAATTAGTGTTTTTTGAAAGAATTAGGGAGGAGGGCACCAATCCCAGGGTGCATTTCAATTCATGTTAACCTTCCTGAAAGGTGCCAAAACATGTATGACCACAATATTTACATTAATACATGTATGACCACAGTATTTATATTAATGCATGTCTGACCACAGTATTTATATTAATACATGTATGACCACAATATTTATGTAAATACATGTATGACCACAGTATTTATAACAATACATGTATGACCACAATATTTACATTAATACTTGCATGACCACAGTATTTATGTTAATACATGTATGACCACAATATTTATATTAATGCATGTTTGACCACAGTATTTACATTAATATTTGTATGACCACAATATTTATGTAAATACAGTATTTATGTAAATACAGATAACATAGCTTGGTCAATAAGTAACGTATCAGAAAGGCTCTTTGTGTTCATGGTGGCGATAGGGTCTGGGTTATTATAAACGGTAGACTTTGTATCTATTGTTGTGTGTCATAGTTATCATAACGATTACCCAATCTCAACCCTTGACT
>JACXGI010015575.1:0-17379 GCA_016801175.1 Esox masquinongy
GTATAATATGTTGTGGTAACAGGTTGTCTCATGTTGTGGTAACAGGTAGTTTAATATGTTGTATAATATGTTGTGGTAACAGGTTGTCTCATGTTGTGGGAACAGGTAGTATAATATGTTGTGGTAACAGGTTGTCTCATGTTGTGGTAACAGGTAGTTTAATATGTTGTGGTAACAGGTTGTATAATATGTTGTGGTAACAGGTAGTATAATATGTTGTGGTAACAGGTTGTATAATATGTTGTGGTAACAGGTTGTCTCATGTTGTGGTAACAGGTTGTCTCATATGTGTCTCATATGTTGTGGTAACAGGTTGTCTCATACAGTGAGGTAAAAAAAGTATTTGATCCCCTGCTGATTTTGTACGTTTGCCCACTGACAAAGAAATGACCAGTCTATAATTTTAATGGTAGGTTTATTTGAACAGTGAGAGACAGAATAACAACAAAAAAATCCAGAAAAACGCATGTCAAAAATGTTATAAATTGATCTGCATTTTAACGGCCATTTTGAAGAACGGCCATTTTGAAGTATTAGTTTAAGGCTGTGCACACTTATGCAACCAGGTTATTGTAAGGTTTTTATTTTTCGTTTTTCCACTTCAATTGAAAAACAAAAGATTTCAGTTTGTTTTTTAATTAAAAGTGGAAACATTTCCGACATGATTTATCTTTGTCTATATTTTTTACATCACAAAAACCTGGCATTTTTACAGGGGTGTGTAGACTTTTTATATCCACTGTAGGTGACAAACTATCAATATAGGTGACGATAACCGACGTTTTTGTCAAGTGAAAAGACGCGAGAATCATGGAAACCCCTACTCTTTTACTGCCCAAGGGGTTGTGATCTAGCCTATATTACCCCAAAAAGCATGCACGGATTCGTACTTTGAAAATCCACCAGAAATAGTCGCAATGTAACCGTAAACAGTTTTATTTATAGGCTTACTGTAACGTAGCTACTAAAGGTTGGAGCCAGCAAAGTTTTGTTCTATTCTGAACAAATCCTAATGGATAATTTGTATTCACTGGGAAGAGGATTGAACGCAGGTCCTTTTGCTTGGCAGTCCGCGTCTCTAACCACTACGCTATTTAACAAGAGCCAGCCCGACTGTCAGTCAGTTAGATTTGCTCTTCTTGGCTTGCTCCACTTACATGGTCCGGCAAAAACATCTGTATAACCTCAGTGGATTCATACATTTTCAAGCAGATGTACTATGGCATAGTTTACTCCATAAAGCTTCTCTCACACATAGCTAACTGTAGTCTGGGTATGACATAAAAATGACAATGAGGACTAGAAAGGTGAATGGGGAAACAAGGATGTGGGAGTCTTGCATTATGTACTAAACAGTATGGTCTAAACAGTATGCTCTGTAAGAATATAGCCTGTCGTATAGTGGTTAAGATATTAAGAACATACTCGGTTGAGTCGTGGGAGAGAATTCAATTACTTTTTAAATGTATTGCAGCAAATGTTGTCTCTTTGTTAGGTTTCGCATCTCTCATCGTATATATGGTTGCTTACTGGTATATACAGCTCCGGAAAAAATTAAGAGACCACTGCACCTTTTTCTTTCTTTTCCAAAAATTTTGAAAAGGAAAGTTTTGAGTGAGGAACAGAAGCGTTAAATTTGCAGTGGTTTCTTAATTTTAACCCTTCTGTTCCTCACTCAAAACCTTCCTTTTCAACTTTTTTGAAAAGGAAAGAGAAAGGTGCAGTGGACTCTTAAGTTTTTCCGGAGCTGTACATGAGATGTGTGGCTACCTAAAACAATGCATTTACCACTCCCCAAACCAAATGGTCGTTGTAAACATCTCAAATTCCTGAGGTTGGCAGTGTGACTCTTTGAGAGAGAATCTAAACACTTAATCTCCAGATGATCTTTAATGTAACAAAACATACATTCATACAATTATAATATAACCGGAATCACACAGTACTAAACAGTATGTATTACATACTGTTGTAACGGTTGATGAGGCAAGTACACAAGCGCAGGGAGAATAGAGGAAATTTAATAAAATAACTTGCATTATAACAAAAGAAACACTACACAGGACAGAACAGAACAACCGAAACAGAAGGCATACGCCAAACAAAGACAAACAAGATACTGGGATAGGAGGAACTTAAATAGAAACAGTGATTAGGGAAAAAGGTGAGGGAGATAAACAACAAAACGTGTCCCTGATCCAAACGAAGGAGAGAGGCACTGGCACGGCAAGCCTGGACGTGCCAGGATGTGATAACTGTTCAGTACGTACTGTTCAGAGTCAGGCCATACTGTTTTGTACACACTGTTTAGTACACACTGTTTAGTGCATACTGTTTAGTACATTCTGTTTAGTAACTACTGTTTAGTACACAAATGCAGTGAGCAACAAATTTGAACACACTGTCAACATGTGGCTTAGGTCTATAAGTCAGTTGATTTCATGTTGAAAAAGCATATCCTCCACATGTGATCATCAGCTTGTCAGACATATAGGCACCTAAAATACCACAGCCCTTCTCCGTCATGTGCAGACATTTCTACTGGAAAGGTCGAAATTTGTATGACATCCTGGCATTTAAAGCATATTAAACGTTCAACATGTCACATAGCATGAGACATCGTTTGTTCACATACCCCAAATAACTCCAATTTAGAAGGCCAGTGTATGAATGGCCAGGTGTAATTCTTAATCTTCCTGGTGTGGTCACCTTGAAAGGTGTTTGGTGTGTTTGTCGAGGATTGACCCTCCCGCCAATACAATTAACTGTCTGATTGTTGTCGTTCCCACCGAAATCATGTAACATTCTGATGCCTGTTCACCAAATACCTCCACGAAAACACGCAGAAACATGCATGCACACACAAAATCAATAATTTCCACTGGAAATTCGCACACATTCTCTGTTACCAAGACAACACATTCCAGTTACTTTTCCCCTTGTGTGTGTGTGTGTGTGTGTACGTTTCTTCGGTTCATTCTCCGCCTGCCCTCTTCAGTGGAGAGGCATGTTGTCTAAACTTGATCCATTATGAACATTTAATGAACATGATGTTAGCTCTTCAAATCAGTCAGATATCTTGATTACTGTATAAAATCATTGTGACGATGATTACAATTATTCACATTATAATTATTAATATTATTATCATCTGCGTGTAACTGAATGTTATGTAATTATGGAGCAGTGAACACTGCTTAGGGTCTCATCTCAGAGATTAACCACATTCTGCTGACATTAACTCTGTAAACATCTGACTGAACAGTCAAGCAAAGAGCAAGGAGGGGAGAATGATGGGCGTGTTCGCAATATGTAAACGTGCAGTATGTGTTAAAGCAGACTGTTCGCAACAGATCGATTTCTGTATTAGACGTTTGTCCTGGTGTGATGCACATCTATATATCACTTTAAAAGTTGCTTCTATTGACAATAAGGGCATCCAAATGGACTGGCAGTTGTGATTGGGTGTTGTGATTAGCAGTCTGATAGGGTATTGTGATTGGTCGTTGTGTTTGGCAGACTGATGAGGCGTTGTGATTGGCAGACTAATGGGGCGTTGTGATTGGCAGTCTGATAAGCCGCTGTGATTGGTCATTATGGCTGTTGTGATTGGCAATCTGATAGGGCGTTGTGATTGAGCATTGTGGGTGTTGTGATTGTCAGTATGATTGGTCTTCTGATTGGGCATTGTGGGTGTTGTGATTGGGCGTTGTGATTAGCAGACAGATAAGGTGTTGTGATTTGGCGTTGTGGGTGTAGTGATTGGGCATTGTGATTAGCAGACTGATAAGTTGTTGTGATTTGGCGTTGTGGGTGTAGTGATTGGGTATTGTGATTAGCAGACTTTTAAGGCATTGTATTGGGCATTGTGGGTGTTGTAATAAGGTGTTGTGATTAGCAGAGTGATAAGGTGTTGTGATTGGGTGTTGTGGGTGTTGTTATTAGCAGACTGATAAGGTGTTGTGATTGGGCATTTTGGGTGTTGTGATTAGCAGACTGATAAGGTGTTGTGATTGGGTGTTGTGATTAGCAGACTAATAAGGTGTTGTGATTGGGCATTTTGGGTGTTTTGATTGGGTGTTGTGATTAGCAGACTGATAAGGTGTTGTGATTGGGCATTGTGGGTGTTGTGATTAGCAGACTGATAAGTTGTTGTGATTGGGCATGTGGGTGTTTTGATTGGGTGTTGTGATTAGCAGACTGATAAGATGTTGTGATTGGGCGTGGTGGGTGTTGTGATTTTGTGTTGTGATTAGCAGACTGATAAGATGTTGTGATTGGGCGTGGTGGGTGTTGTGATTTTGTGTTGTGATTAGCAGACTGATAAGGCGTTGTGATTGGGCATTGTGAGTGTTGTGATTGGGTGCTGTGATTAGCTGACTGATAAGGAGTTGTGATTGGTTGTTGTGGGTGTTGTAATTAGCAGACTGATAAGGTGTTGTGATTGGGAATTGTGGGTGTTATGATTGGGTGTTGTGATTAGCAGACTGATAAGGGGTTGTGATTAGGCATTGTGGGTGTTGTGATTGGGTGTTGTGGGCATTGTGATTAGCAGACTGCTAAGGCATTGTGATTGAACATGGTGGGTGATGTGATTAGTAGACTGCTAAGGCGTTGTGATTGAACATGGCGGGTGATGTGATTAGCAGACTGCTAAGGCGTCGTGATTGAACATGGCGGGTGATGTGATTAGCAGACTGCTAAGGCGTTGTGATTGAACATGGCGGGTGATGTGATTGGCGGTATGGTATTGTGTTTGGGGATGGTGAATGTGTGTGTCCGGTTGTGAGTGCAGATCAGACGTCTTATGTCCTTGGCCATTCATTGCAAAAACTCTGGCCTTCTCATGAATGTGTGTTTTCAATGTTGTTTCCATCACTCAAGAAAGACCTTAAAGCAATGCGGCAGGGGAAACCTGGTTCCAACTGAGTTAAAGCTCCCTGGTCAACAGCAGACCATTAAGGCTGTAATAGAGGAAATCAGACACAGATGTAAAAGACATTAAAACATTGCATGCAAGCCACAACAATAACTGAAACCTAAGTTCAATTACTAAGCTCACAGTACAAAGAAAAATTATTGGCGTAGTGCTAGTTCACCTGTTTGTTCTGAAGTACGTTGAATTACAATATATATTTATTACCATTATTATACCAAGTATGTTGACTGACAGTATATATTTATTACCCTTATTATACCAGGTACGTTGACTGACAGTATATATTTATTACCCTTATTATACCAGGTATGTTGACTGACAGTATATATTTATTACCCTTATTATACCAGGTACGTTGACTGACAGTATATATTTATTACCGTTATTATACCAGGTATGTTGACTGACAGTATATATTTATTACCCTTATTATACCAAGTATGTTGACTGACAGTATATATTTATTACCCTTATTATACCAGGTACGTTGACTGACAGTATATATTTATTACCCTTATTATACCAGGTGCTTTGACTGACAGTATATATTTATTACCCTTATTATACCAGGTACGTTGACTGACAGTATATATTTATTACCCTTATTATACCAGGTGCGTTGACTGACAGTATATATTTATTACCCTTATTATACCAGGTATGTTGACTGACAGTATATATTTATTACCCTTGTTATAGCAGGTATAGTATCCCACAAAAGTAAGTACACCCCTCACATTTTTGTAAATATTTGATTATATCTTTTCATGTGACAACACTGAAGAAATGACACTTTGCTACAATGTAAAGTAGTGAGTGTACAGCTTGTATAACAGTGTAAATTTGCTGTCCCTTCAAAATAACTCAACACACAGCCATTAATGTCTAAACCGCTGGCAACAAAAGTGAGTACACCCCTAAGTGAAAATGACCAAATTGGGCCCAAAGTGTCAATATTTTTTGTGGCCACCATTATTTTCCAGCACTGCCTTAACCCTCTTGGGCATGGAGTTCACCAGAGCTTCACAGGTTGCCACTGGAGTCCTCTTCCGCTCCTCCATGACAACATCACGGAGCTGGTGGATGTTAGAGACCTTGCGCTCCTTCACCTTCCGTTTGAGGATGCCCCACAGATGCTCAATAGGGTTTAGGTCTGGAGACATGCTTGGCCAGTCCATCGCCTTTAACCTCAGCTTCTTTAGCAAGGCAGTGGTCGTCTTGGAGGTGTGTTTGGGGTTGTTATCATGTTGGAATACTGCCTTGCGGCCCAGTCTCCAAAGGGAGGGGATCATGCACTGCTTCAGTATGTCACAGTACATGTCCAGAGTCCACAGTATGTCCAGACCATGACACTCCCACCACCATGCTTGACTGTAGGCAAGACTCACTTGTCTTTGTACTCCTCACCTGGCTGCCGCCACACACGCTTGACACCATCTGAACCAAAAAAGTTTATCTTGTTCTCATCAGACCACAGGACATGGTTCCAGTAATCCATGTCCTTAGTCTGCTTGTCTTCAGCAAACTGTTTGCGGGCTTTCGTGTGCATCATCTTTAGAAGAGGCTTCCTTCTGGGACGACAGCCATGCAGACCAATTTGATGCAGTGTGCGGCGTATTGTCTGAGCATTGACAGGCTGACCCCCCACCCCTTCAACCTCTGCAGCAATGCTGGCAGCACTCATACATCTATTTCCCAAGACAACCTCTGGATATGATCCTGAGCACGTGCACTCAACTTCTTTGGTCGACCATGGCGAGGCTTGTTCTGAGTGGAACCTGTCCTGTTAAACCGCTGTATGGTCTTGGCCACCATGCTGCAGCTCAGTTTCAGGGTCTTGGCAATCTTCTTATAGCCTAGGCCATCTTTATGTAGAGCAACAATTCTAATTTTCAGATCCTCAGAGAGTTCTTTGTCATGAGGTGCCATGTTGAACTTCCAGTGACCAGTATGAGGGAGTGTGAGAGCGATAACACCAAATTCAACACACCTGCTCCCCATTCACACCTGAGACCTTGTAACACTAATGAGTCACATGACACCGGGGAGGGAAAATGGCTAATTGGGCCCAATTTGGACATTTTGACTTAGGGGTGTACTCACTTTTGTTGCCAGCGGTTTAGACATTAATGGCTGTGTGTTGAGTTATTTTGAAGGGACAGCAAATTTACACTGTTATACAAGCTGTACACTCACTACTTTACATTGTAGCAAAGTGTAATTTCTTCAGTGTTGTCACATGGAAAGATAAACTCAAATATTTACAAAAATGTGAGGGGTGTACTCACTTTTGTGAGATACTGTACATTGACCGACAATATGTATTTATTACTCTTATTATACCAGGTACGTTGACTGACAGTATGTATTTATTACCCTTATTATACCAGGTACGTTGACTGACAATATGTATTTATTACCCTTATTATACCAGGTACGTTGACTGACAGTATGTATTTATTACCCTTATTATACCAGGTACGTTGACTGACAGTATGTATTTATTACCCTTATTATACTAGGTACGTTGACTGACAGTATGTATTTATTACCCTTATTATACCAGGTACGTTGACTGACAGTATGTATTTATTACCCTTATTATACCAGGTACGTTGACTGACAGTATGTATTTATTACCCTTATTATACCAGGTACGTTGACTGACAGTATGTATTTATTACCCTTATTATACCAGGTACGTTGACTGACAGTATGTATATATTACCCTTATTATACCAGGTATGTTGACTGAGAACGCATTCCAAATTAAATCTACAACCTGGGAGCAAAAATGGTTAACTGAATTATCACGAACAGGATGACAGATTTTCCACCGTGCTAGCTCTTACAGTTAATCTCACATCTTTACGATTACTGGTCAGCTGTTCTTAACACTAGGCTACTTGCCACAGCAGATATATTTGTGTGGGTGTCCCAATGCCTGTTTTTCAGCCCTGACAAAATGCAGTTGATTAACTATAATATAACATTTACTTGAATAAATGCACATTATTACAAATAACACATTTACAATTCAATCAGTAGTCTGATCATGAACAGTGGATATAATTAAATGGAACGTGAACAGTTTTCACAATGAACGTGTCAGGGTTGCGGGACACGTGCAGAGGTGTTCAAACAAAAGTTCTTTAATAAAATAAATCACAGGGAACATTCAAGAACATCAGGGGAATCGCAGGAACATCACACAAAACAATGACTGACCAAAAACACCAGGGTTTGAGGAGCTGAAACGGGGAAGGTGATGAGGGTGACGAGGGGCAAATGAGACCCAGGTGAAATTTAACATAAATACAGACTATACAGAACCCAAAGACAATCAACGTGGAAATGTTACAGAACATAGTAGCCTGGCCAATTCAGGGTGTAAATGTGTGTGTTTCCATGTCCCCACTTTAAATAGGCAAATGTTAGGTTTAGGGATAAAATGTTGATTGGGGTTAGGTTTAGGGGTTAGGGCAAGGAGTTAGGGTTATGTTATTTTAAGTTAGGTTTTTCATTTAGCCCAGTCAGCTGCTGGCTGAAATGGCGTGTCTGACCGGCTGATGGTACGGAGGCTGTGCCAGCAGGAATGGAGAACTCCTACTTCCCGCTATTGCCTCTTGTTTAGCCCAGTCAGGACAGTCAGTTCCCTCTTGTTTAGCCCAGTCAGGACAGCCAGTTCCCTCTTGTTTAGCACAGTCAGGACAGTCAGTTCCCTCTTGTTTAGCACAGTCAGGACAGTCAGTTGCCTCTTGTTTAGCCCAGTCAGGATAGCCAGTTGCCTCTTGTTAAGTCCATTCATGTCCAGTTAGTCTCTGTCAGGTCCTGATCCTCTTTACATTAGACTCTGTCCAGATTTCTGATCCTCTTTACATTAGACTCTGTCCAGATTTCTGATCCTCTTCCCAGTAGACTCTTTCCATTAGACCCTGCTAAATATTGATTTATTTAGCGGGGGATAATGAATATTTTAGGGGGTCTAAATCCCCCCTAAAAGAGGCCTAGCGATGTCCCAGATATAACCTTATATGACTCCTATAAACTCCTGAACTGAACTGGATCAAACTTGCCCTGGACTGAGGCATATAACCTTAATTACTCCTATAAACTCCTGAACTGAACTGGATCAAACATGCCCTGGACTGAGGCATGTAACCTTAACTGCTCTTATAAATTGCACTTCATAAGAGCATCTGCTGTAATGCAAATGTCAAATGATGAGTGTGCATCACTGAATAATAACAAGTATTCTTTCAAATGACAAACATCTTTTTTTTAAAATCTATGATCAGTGATTCTTCAACCCTTCACAGGCTAACTTTCACGGTTGTGGGTAGGCAGGACACAAGGCGCAGAGCTAAAGTACATCCTTTTTATATATTTCTTCCAACAACAAAAGAAACAAAAGGAGAGACACCAACCGAAACTGTTGCAGCACACATAAGGCAAACACAAACAATGATCCACAACACAAAGAGCCAAACGGACAACTTAAATAGGGTCCCCAATTAGAGGCAATGCGGGACGGTTTCCTCTAATTGGGGACAATCAAAATGGCAGTGCAGAGATGCCTAGAGGCACCTCTGCAGTCAGGCTCTGACTGTGGCTCCCAGGCATATAGAGATGCCTAGAGGCCCCTAGCCAGAACCTGACACAAACTATCACAAAATTTAAATTGTCATTGAATATGATGGGTTAAAAATCTCTGCTTCGAATAAAATGTCCTCACAAAGATGGTAAAAATGGAAACATCTGCCCCACAAGGTTTTTTGGCCGGTCCGTACTAAGAAAAAATCTTTGGCTCGGGTTAGGTTTAGAATAAAATTTACAGTTGGGTTTAGTGTTCTTTTTAGGTTTAGGCATTAGCAGTTTAGAGTTAGATGTTAAGTTTAGTCAAAAAAATGTAGGTTATTAAAGTTAAGGTTTGGGTTATGTTTAGGGCCATGGAATAGGGAACATGGATTTCTGGGTCAGGGTTTGGTCTTGGCTCCCCACAAGGATAGAAACAAACTTATGCGTATGTGTGTGTGTATATATATAGGTGTGTGTGTGTGTGTGTGTGTGTGTGTGTGTGTGTGTGGGTGGGTGGGTGGGTGGGCGGGCTTCTTCTCTTGTTTGTTCGGATGCCGAGAGAGAGCGGTAGAGAGAGAGACAATAGTTCGCTGGAAGAACAATGATATAGTTTAGCTGTTTCAGACTTGTTAAGCAGGTTATTAATATTTTAGCAGCATAGGAAATCCCAGGGGGGATGGGAGGGACATGACCCACTGATCCTGGGAAAAATACGATTTGTCCCCCAATATATCACTGCAAATGTAACTATGTAATTTCAGTACTGTAAATAATATAGAATGAAAGCGCTTGTGCTGATTATAGACACTTAATTGCGCATTTTTTAAATTTAAAAAGATTGCAACCGGTCGGTTTTTCCCTCGCAATGGTTTGTTCCGCTGCCTCCTCAGCCCTCAGCAGTGGCACATCGTGCAGGTACAGTTCGTGTGTGGGAATCTGACAGTCTGTCGTTGGTGGTTGACTTTCAGTAAGTAGTTCAAACAAAGGATAAGTTAGACATTTCATTACTTCTACCACTCAATACAATAAAACACAGTTATTACCGTCACCAGTCTTCATTTTCGCTGCATTGAATTACAGGTTACTCTTTATGTTAGCTAGTGGTTAGCTGACGTTTGCTAGCTAGCTACAGTAACACCAACTAGTGTTTGCAGCTGTTTGAATCAATGAGAGAAGTTAGCAATGCCATGTAGTTTTGCATAGCTGTCAAGGTGACTGTGTTTGTGTCTACCGTCTGAAAGGCACTCAGTGCACGTAGCTAACATGAGGTTAATTGAGTCAATCGCACCATAGCAATTTCGATTTATGTTGGCAGGTTTCACACACACAATAGCTGAATCTGTAGAGGTAGCAAGTAAACGGATGTAGGAAACATTGGCTAGCAAGCTAGCTAGCACCTATTCCATTAATGTGGCGTCGTCAAAGATGGTATTTTTGCTATCGTCAGTTTATTCCAAGATCAGCATGCAGCTGTTGGGTTCACCCTTCCGTTTACTACCTATCAATTATCCAGTGGTAGTGATTATGGTTCCTCAATATACATTTAACATATACAACATAGGCTATGTGTTACAGCACTACTTTTGCTGTCCCCCTCTGGAACAGCGGAGAGAGACAGCGGAGAGAGAGACAGCGGAGAGAGAGACAGTGAAGAGAGAGAGACAGTGGAGAGAGGTAGAGACAGTGGAGAGGGAGACAGAAGAGGAGAGAGAGCGGGGAAAGAGTAAGAGAAGGAATGGAGAGAGGAGAGGGAGAGAAACAGAGAGAGACAGCAGAGAGAGAGGGGGAAAATGAGGCCAGCCATCTCTTCTTTTATCACTCAGCATCTCACCACAAACTGAAAAAAAGGGAAATGAAAACAGGGAAAAAAACGATGAAAAGGGGGCTGAACAAACATCAAAGAGATATTTTCCAGGCTACTACAGACGTTTTTGTCTTTGGACACCCATGTTGGATAGCTTTTTGAACAGGGAGCGTGGGTGCATTACACCAATCACTCTTAACCGCTGTCCCTCCCGTGGCGTCAGGAGTGTTACCGATGGCGCGTTAGAAGCCAAAGCTCCGTGAGGGGCGGGATCTACAACGACACTCAGAGCCCAGCACAGCCGTGGACAGATCATATAATCAATGTGGAACAGTCTCGCATCAGTCCTCTCTTTGATAGGATTCTCATCCAGATGTTGAAAGGCTTGCTGCTATCCCACATTGACCGAGGAGGTGCTGCTAGAATGTTCCCCCTGCCAGCCAGCAAAAACAATAAAAAATGACATGAAAAAAGAAGTAAAGGAATTCGTGAAGTTCGCCCACTCTCAGTGCGGAGTTCACACGCTGTCAGGGAGAAGTACTGGCTCTTCCCAGGAGCTTGTGGTTTGTTAAACAGCAGCAGATGCTCGTCTGTTGTCAGCTTGGAGATGCCTGAGACGTTTGTCCACCTCCGGAACCGGTCAGCCCAGGAGGCGGTGGACGGGCTGGCACTGTCTGTGGGAGGAACGGATTCTGGGCGCCCCACGTGGGTCGTCGTGGTTCTGGCTGGCGTGCTCATCTTCACAACTGTGGTGGACGTGTTTGGGAACCTGCTCGTGATAATCTCGGTGTTCAGGAACCGGAAACTGAGGAACTCCGGTAATGCCCTCAGACCCATAACCTTAATCTTTAAACCGGAATGTCTTTCATCCCAGATTAGATGATTATCATACTTTTGATGCTGGGTGAAATGCACGTGTGTATTCCCAGATGCTTGCCAGGGACCAGAGTCAAATGCTGTGTTTTGGGTCTCAATGTCGGTTGTGTGGTTAAAATTCACAAGTTACGGAACACTTCCATGGATGACAAGGGCTCTCCTCTCTAGTTGGTCTGGTGACAGGAGGATCACCTCATCAGCTTTCCTTATATTCTGTCAGGAATAGAATGCTAGTTGGTTGTAGCTGTGTGTAGCTGTGTAGCTATTTGTTTTGTATGTGTGGGTTACGGTGTGCATGTGTGTGTGTGTATGCGTGCCTGTGTGGACAAGGGTGTGTTTCTGCCTTTACATAATGGGACAAAAATGTCCTCAAACTGCAGTTAAGTCAGAAGGTGACTAATGGGGACATATTTGTGTCCCTGTTTTGGAAATGGCTATTTTTTGTGTTATGTGTCTGGTTTAGGAACAAAACTTACAACTGGGGCTAGGTAACTGGGGCTTGGAATTAGGGTTAGCCATTACCAGGTTGGTTAAGGGTTTGGCAATAGGGCTAGGTTAGGTTTAGGCATGAATGTTAATTTATTGAGATAAAGTTTAGGGTTAGAGTAAGGTTTAGGATTACGGGCAGTCAGTAGAATTTTTCAAATGCAATCAATTTTGGTGTTCCCATTTAGATAGGTAATTAAACATGTCTGTGTGTGGGCAGGGTTGGGTTGTAATTAAATGGATTACTTGTGAAAGGGATTGTGGAATCTGATTAAAGAACTACGGATACATGTTTTTAAAAAATAAATAAATCATATATAAATCATTTTATTTAATATCCAGACACTGCAGTCATTTAGCACACCACCAAGGCTTTCCAAATGCACTCACAGATAATATTGTCAAGCTCATTTTCAAGTGAGAGAATTGCTTATTTTTTATTCAAACTGGTAGATAGAATATTTAAGACATCCAAAACATTTGCAGCGTGCCCACTGGTTAATCCAACAGCCGTCTGGACGACTGGTTAATTCGACAGTCGTCTGGACCACTGGTTAATCCTACAGTCATCTGGACCACTGAATTCCTGATGGCTGATTTGTAACATTGCGATTTCACTCCTTTCTCTCCTTTGTGTTTTAGGACACCCAGCAAAATAATATTATTATTAACAACAGTCCTTTGGAATTATTCAAATAATGAGCGTAATCGTATAAACTGTGATTATTCAACATTTTAGAATATGCTCATATTACACATATAATAAAATCTGTTTTATGAAAAAATGTTTATTATGTTAAATACATATTATTCTCTAAGGGAAAGAGAAAAACAAACACAACATGCATAATTTTTTATTTCATAATGTTTATTTATTTATTTAAGGTTTGATGTAGTTTAAAGTTCTTCATGCTTTCATTGTTAAGATAGGCGTACTTCCTCTGAGCAACACACGCCCCTTGTGAAAGCTCTCTCCGCTCCAGTTTATCTAGTTCTCTCTGCAGGTTTTCAACCGGATGCTGTTATGGACTCATTGCTGGCCACTTCAGGCAAGCAGAAGTCCAGTGTTTTGCCTTGAACCATTCCAACAGTGCTTTCTGAATTGTGTTTGGGGTCATTGTCCTCCTGGAAGCCCCATGTTCTTCGATGAAGACAGCTTCCTGACACTGGGTTTGACACAGCACTCCAAAATGCCTTGGTATTCTTCTAATTTTGAGATGCCATGCTCACATTCATGGCAAGCCGTGCCAGATGATGTAAATCAATCCCAAAAATCATTAAACTTCCTTCATGTTTGACAGTGAGAAAGGTGTTCTTTCCTTTGAAGGCTTGATTTTATTTTCTTCAAACGTAGAGTGTCCTTTACCAAAAAGCTCTATTTGATCTCTTCTGTCCACAGGAGAGCTGTGATTTTCATATTGCAGGCACCTGCAACTCACCATAAGTGAGTTTGATTCCAAGGTAAAGGATAATCACCTGATGGAAATCTAATTATTCATAAATGCTTTTCAAAGGATTACTTTGAAGAATAAGCAGAGTTTTAGTAAGTTATTCTGATTTTTGGTTTTGTTAAACTGGAAACCAAAGAAATTCATGAGTGTCATTTTTTTATTTATTATTTTTTTTCAATAGGAAATAGTGCTTTACTTGAATGGTTAGTGAAAGGGTGACACAGCCTTTGGCCATGACTTTCAACGTACAGGTCGAATAAGTACAATGATCAAATAGCAGCTAAGACAATTGCGGGTGGAGTGATGAGTTTTTAAGGAGAATGGAGTGATGAGTGTCAATATTCAGATTTTTTCCTGTTAATTCCAGTCGTTGGCTGCAGAAAAGTAAAAATAATGACGGCCAAAGCAGGTAATGACTTTAGGGACGACCAGCATACGGTATCTGTTGGAGTGCAGAAACTGGAATTAGGCGGAGAGGTATTGAGGTTCTTGAGGGACTTATAAATATGCTTGAGTTTTTCTGTCTTGTGTGCAGCGATGGCCAGTTAACTAGAGCGTAAAGATCATAATGATGAGTGTTTTCTTGAGCATGGCATTGTGGTGTGGGGGATCTTAAGGTGACCATATGTGGTAAGCCTGTGAATTTCACAGCAAAAATCTAGGACTAACAGAATGGTCAGCAAAACGGGAAACCAATTCTGCATTTGATTTTAGACTGGTCTAACCAAATACCAAAATACTTGTAGGTATTCCAGTTTGTGGGTTAGGCATATAGAGGCAATTCCTAGTTGAAAATCATACATTTAGTTTCACTGGAATTGAGGATTAGTTGGAAATCAAGCAAGGCAGGTCATATGCTGTTGGATATGTGTTGACGGGGGTCAGAATGAAGGTGAATAAAGGAATAACTGATGGTCAGTGCAATCATTTTGATGTATGCTGAGGACAAGGTCGGCCAGGGAATCGAACCCTGAGGAGCATCAGTTGTCACAGCCGAGGTTTAGACATTAGATCACTAGATGTTGGTTGGGTTAGGATGATGGTTTAGTGAAAGGCCTCAGTCTGGTTGGGTTAGGGTTAGGTTGATTAAAACAGCAGCACTGTAGAGCTTGTTATCTACCGCAGTTACAATGTCATTTAGGACCTTTAATGGAGCTGAGGTACCCAGGACCAACTCTGTAGTATGACAGCACAGCAGAGAGAGCCTGGTTGGGAGTCTGTTGTTGTCTGTTTGGTGGGTTATTTGTTTGTTTACCTATCACTTAAATTCCATCCCCAGAGATTGAAAAGCTTGCGGCTGTCATTCCCCTCTTCAAATGTGGTGAGAAATTGGACCCCTAACTGCTATAGGCGAGTTTCCATCCTGCCCTTCCTCTTTCAAATGTTTAGAAGTCTGGTTAAACAGACAAGCGATAGTTGCGGCAGAGAGCTTCAAAAAGAACAGGTCCAGATGAATGGAACAGTCTGTGTGTGCGTGTGTGTGTGCCAGTATGTAGGCTTTTGCCCTAGGAGGGAGGAAGGAGACAAGATTTAAGCTGCAGATAGCCTTTTTTTATAACAACTGAAAAACTAAGTAAATGACAAATTATAGACAGATTGTAGAAAGACTTGAGAGAAGGCAGGAGGGCTTGACACCACAAACCTTGTGTCATGACTAATCTTAGTGGTAATCCGTTTTTTAGCTAGCCTCAGATAAGCATTCATTTGCTTTCCAGTCGTATTTTTACCAATGTTAAACATTTTCTAACAGCAAATAACATGCATGCATGCTCTACATAGATCTCCATGGATTAATGTTTGCAAATAAACACCTCTTCGCATCTTATTTAGAAGTGGCTTACCTTATGAATAGTGCCGCCTCTATCCTTTTGGGGGCCCAAAGCGACATTTTATTTGATGGTTGGGGCTCACTAGCGGTCATAACAAAAACTTATGTTGATTATGCCTAGAACCGGCCTTGCTTAGGTATTTCGCAACTCTTAGTCACTGAGTTGACTAAAGACATACAACTATTTTTTATCACTGATGGGCAGCCATGTATTTGGGAAGGGACTGGGTGTGTCGGCCTCTGGCCCGGACTCACTCTTCAAATCAGCTAGGTCAGTAAGGTCAGCCAGGTCAGACAAGAAACCCCTGCCGAGGTGTGATTCAGGGCCTGACAACATGACTAAATACCCAGCAGGTCTCTGGATCAAATTGCAGATGCAAACTTTTACAAATAAAATTCACAAAGGGGAGAGGGCAGTGACACCTCGGTGTAGTGATTCTGACTTGGAAGAAAACAGATGCGCCTGTTTTATCCCAAATCCATTTGGAGAGTATGGAGAGACTGGAGGACATCTGGTTAGGGTTAGGGATCTGATTGGAGAGACTGGAGGACAGCTGGTTAGGGTTAGGGATCTGATTGGAGAGACTGGAGGACATCTGGTTAGGGTTAGGGATCTGATTGGAGAGACTGGAGGACAGCTGGTTAGGGTTAGGGATCTGATTGGAGAGACTGGAGGACAGCTGGTTAGGGTTAGGGATCTGATTGGAGTGACTGGAGGACAGCTGGTTAGGGTTAAGGATCTGATTGGAGAGACTGGAGGACAGCTGGTTAGGGTTAAGGATCTGATTGGAGAGACTGGAGGAAAGCTGGTTAGGGTTGGAGATCTGATTGGAGAGACTGGAGGACAGCTGGTTAGGGTTAGGGATCTGATTGGAGAGACTGGAGGACAGCTGGTTAGGGTTAGGGATCTGATTGGAGAGACTGGAGGACAGCTGGTTAGGGATCTGATTGGAGAGACTGGAGGACAGCTGGTTAGGGTTAGGGGTCTGATTGGTGGCAGTGAACTGAATTGATATCCAACAGTTATACTCAGATTTGTATTCTCAAAGCAATTTCAATTCCACCTAAACTGTAGTGGAAATGTTTTTGATGGAGGGCAGCGATTGTATTCTGAATCAGCCCCCACAGGAAGTAAGTGGTTACCATGGCATTTCCATGGTTTTGGTTTTGATTGATTTCTTTCCCACATCTATCTATGGTTGAAAGGATAACTAACAGGTCTGAAACCTTTTGACAGCGCAATTAAACAGCAACTGCCTTATTCTTTTAGAAGTGACAAAGTAATCAGATTATTGCTCAAGTAATACAAAGAAATATATTTCTGAATGTTTTATTTTCCATGTAAATATATTCTGTGTGTGTTTGTGTGTGTGTGTGTGTGTGTGTGTGTGTGTGTGTGTGTGTGTGTGTGTGTGTG
>JACXGI010015576.1:0-17215 GCA_016801175.1 Esox masquinongy
AGGTGGTTAGAGTCCCCCTTGTTTTATCATTACGGTGGTTATAGAGTTTTTTAGGGTGGTTGGAGTCCCCCTTGTTTTATTGTTTTTATTCTAGTGTTTGTTTTTATTTTATTGCATTTTTTTATTTTTATTTGTAAAGTACTTTGTATTGCTTCTATGTATGAACTGTACTATATAAATAAATGTGCTTGCTTGCTGCTACCACTAAGGAAATGTTTGGTTTTAAAGGACATATTAACTTTCTTTTTTAATGCTTGGACTGAAGAGAAATGCAGTTTGTTGGTGTTAATTTATTGGCACACTTGAATGTATTTGCAATTTTTGTGGTATAAAATAGTTTAGATGAATGTGCATGTTTGTGTAAGTGTGTTTTTAATCCTGCTGATGAAGTGATCCCACAGACAGAATGTGTTATCATGGAGCATAACAGCATCCGTTAGAATTAATTTGCACCATGCCAGTCTAAAATATGACCAGTGGTATATGAGCTATGACTTTATAGGAAGGCCTTTGTTAAATGCCAAGCACAGTTGAAACATGGGTTACATTCCAAATATCACCCCTTTTCCCTGTGTAGTGTATGGTCTATAGTGCCTATAAGGCTGTACTACACAGGGAGTTGGATGCAAAAATAGTCCATTAAACACATTTTATTCTTTTCTGCCCTGCTTCCTAGCTAGTAAGTTGACTATCTAAATGACAAATGAACAAAAAAAAATCTTAACTGAATCTTGTAACCAATCACTTGATAGACTACTTTTTGCCAGATGAGACGAGGCAAATAAGTGCATTCTGTTTGCTTAATGAAGCATGGTGTTTCTCCTTCTTCCTGAAGTCATGAAGTTACTATGTTGTATACAATTAAAGCCTGAAGACTGAGGACATTAAATCAATCAATAATTGATCAGTGAGATAATAAATCATGCAATTATACAGCCTGGGAAAGGTGTAGGTTTTGTTCCCTTCATGAAGAACCCAGTAAAGGAACATTTCTGATGTCATCTCTCTAAAAAGAGGATGAAGTTAAATGACAGGGTTCCCTCAAAGTTTTCGGTAGCATGTCTCAAGCAATTTATATATTTACGATTCTGCATTCAGTATTGAAGCTGATGTAACTTTTACAGTCTAATTTATGCTTGTGTTTAGTATCTAAATTAACTACATTTGTGGTGTCTGTTTGCAGCTGTCTGTGTGATACTGGCTGAAAACATTTAGACATCACACCACGGGTGACATAAAGCATTATGCACTCCAGTTGAGTCAATTGAGACCACCGAGAGCAAAGGGCCTCCCTACTGAGAGAGTAGAGCATTATGGATCTGTGTCGCTCTCCTTGGCCCCTTCTGTGGCCAGTGACAGTCAGTGACAGCAGAGCTGAAAGGAACTGGATACTTCACCGTGAGGACATATATAGGTTTTGGAAAAAAACAAAGCTTCTGAGGGCTTCCAATATGAATTAGAATTAGAATACTTGCCTACCTTCAAAACGTCATTAGGGTTCAATGATATGTTAGCACTGACCCTGTAATTTGTGGTCCCCTGTACTTACTTACCCTTTTGTGACTACTGAGGACAGAGGAGCCTGTGGAGCGGTTGGTCCAGAGGAGGGCAGCGGTTTACGTAGTCGGTCCCACTGTGTCCTTTTGTGTCTTTGGGTTTATGACTATGCAGTCTTTCCCACTGTGCCTCAGAACCAGACACGACCAGGGCTATTGGATCGATGCCACTGGAAAGCTCTTCGCATAAAGATGCAGAACAATATTACACTCATATGGAATTCTATTCATTTCTGCGGTGCTGCTGGCATCCTTCAGAGGAGCTGTTTCGCTTTTCCCATCTGTGGGGTGCAACAGGGCCACGGAAAACAGAAAATCTTGGCATGGACCTGTCAACATGACTGGGGTTGGGGGGAAGAAGCTACTTCTGCCTGGATGCCTGTCACTGGGGCCAAGGACTGCCGGTGAGGGGGTTGTGTAATGTGCTGGCCGTCTGGTGCTGCTTGTACCCAAGGGCGTCAGAACCAATCATTTACAGCCCAGAATAAAAGGCTTTTGACCAAAACCCAATGCAAAACACTGTAGTAAATAGGCACACAGTGGGTGACATTTGCATCCATAGGCTATAACAGGAGACGTAGACAGAGAACACATGGCACAGCATAATTCCCGTTTAGATTAGCTGTTTTTTCTCACGTTCATTGAGTTGAAAAAATGTTATCACCATCTGGGATGTGGTTTTGGGGTGAAGCGTCGCTGATGACTAAATTACACTTAGTTCAGGTGCCAAATGATTATATAGTCAGCTGACAAGTGTAATGGCATCCTGGAAATGATGCTTATTAGGCTTTATGAAAGCGCTGATACCAACCACCACCAGTAGAAATGTAATACTAACCAACCACCACAAGTAGAAATGTAATACTAACAAATCAACACAAGTAGAAATGTAATGCTAACCAATCAACACAAGTAGAAATGTAATATGATACTAACCAACCAACACAAGTAGAAATGTAATACTAACCAACCAACACAAGTAGAAATGTAATACTAACCAACCACCACAAGTGAAAATGTAATACTAACCAACCAACACAAGTAGAAATGTAATACTAACCAACCAACACAAGTAGAAATGTAATACTAACCAACCACCACAAGTAGAAATGTAATATGATATTAACCAACAACCACTAGTAGAAATGTAACATGATACTAACCAACCACCACTAGTAGAAATGTAACATTTGTGAAAATTATTAGAATTATATAGCTTGTACGTTTTTTAACGTACCAAAAACAATGCTGTTAATCATTATGCTCCTGCTTTGAACCCACCACAGCTCTATGTGCCCTGTTTGTTGTGGTCAGAGTGAGGACTATTTCTGTACCCTCTCCTTGCCCAAATCTGTCTTTCCATCTGACAAACATGTCTACTGAGTTGTTATGCTTGTTTACTAGTCTGAGCATTCTGTGGACATACACAGTACCTTTTATTCAGTCAGAAGGATTTGCATGAACCCCCCCCCCCAAAAAAAAATAAAACGTGAATAATCTTGAAAATCTCTCTTTGTCACCTTAAATGAACCTCAGACAAACCAGACACATATTGGCATTGTCCTTTATGTTAATACACAATAGAAAAAGAAAACATACCAATGTATTTGAGCAGGTGCTGAATACGGTGGCAGGTATTCAATAGAAATGCTTGGGTATAAATGAGGAGGACACACCAGCGCTGGATTGTAATGAAGTATGCACTTTGTTTGCATAGCTGTCTATGGTTTCCTTGGGTAAAGACACACTCTTGATTATTGATTCAGTTATGCTACAGCAACTCTCAAATGTTTCTATCTCCCTATCACACACATCTATGTTATAATTTTACAGTAGCCTTACAAGCACTCTGTTCACAACTATCTATTTTGCAAACAGCCATGAGATAAATGAGATAAATTATGCTACAGTTTTCCCCCAACCAGGGAATGACCAGGAATGACCACTGGTTAGCTTCAGGGGCAAGCCAGCATTCGGATGCATCTAAACACAGTGACCTCTGTAATAATTGGGGCTGTAAGCATTTTTTTCTCTGTGTTTTTGATTCTTCTTTTGGCTGTATACTAGAATGTTTTATTATTCTAAATCATTTATGTCAATTAAAGCGTACAAATGGCTGTAAAAAAGGTTTTATTTAGGGTGAATGTGACTTCTGGTTTCTGGTTTGTCAGGTCTGTTCCATCACATAAATTGTGACGAGTTGACAATGGCTAGTCTTGATTTTAGGCTTTGCATTTGCCTTTTGAGCTATTGGTGTCTGTCAGCTTAAGGACCAAAAAGTTGTCAAAGAAAGTCAAGGAAGCCATTATAAGCTATGACAAGGCTGAGAACATATCGATGACTGAAGAACGTACACCATAATGACACCAAGCCACTGTCTCACAGGGCAGGAACACTCTCCAGAATGTGGGCATGGATGTGTGCGTTTTGTGGACCAGTGAAACAGAGATGAACATCTACCAGATTGATGGCAAGAGGAGAGTGTGGAGAGAAAAAAGGAACTGTGTAAGACCCCTAGCATACCACCTCTTCTGTGAAATATGGTGGAGGGAGTGTTATATGTTGGGCATGTATGACTGCCACTGGAACTGGCTCACTTTATAATGTAATCCCGGGAATTTTAAAATATACAGAAACATATTTTACAAGTACAAGCAAATGCCTCCACATTTGAGGAAAGTTCCACCTGGAACCCTTTCAGAGGGTTCTACCAAGAACTCATATAAAGGGTTCCACCTAGAAACCTTATGAGAGGTTCTACAGAGAACCCTTCTATGGTGTGATGATTCACTCAGAAAACTGTCAAGAACCCACCCAAGGGGTTATACCAATAACCCTTTTATATTCCAAGGGTTTCACCTAGAACCCACCTGGGGGGTTCCACTGAGAACCCTTTTTTATTCCAAGAGTTTCATCTAGAACCCACCCAGGGGCTTCCACTGAGAACACTTTTATATTCCAGGGGTTTCATCTAAAACTCACCCAGGGACTTCTTCTGAGAACACTTTTATATTCCAAAGGTTTCATCTAGAACCCATCCAGGGGCTCTAAAAATAACCTTTTTATAAGGGTTTCATCTATAACCCTCTTGTCTTCTCAGGGTTCTACAAATAACCATATTGTATTCTACAGTGTGGTCATCCATCATTTTTACAATCAATATTACAATTACCAATGTTTACTTGACATTGAGATAACATTCAAACAATTCTTAAAGATATTTTTTATTTACTAATTGTGAAACAATGATGGATAATGAGGGAAGACTCTCTTAAGATAAGCCAACAGAACTTGAGTGGCTATTTGTAGGTCCCAGGGGAAACAGGTCAAAAGTGAGCATAGGACCAGTGGAATCAGCAACATGACAAGACACAAGCCAGGCTCATCAGGCTTCCCTCAGCAGATGAATTCATGTAATCTCCAGCAATGGTGACATGGACAGCAGACAGGGGAGAGAAAAAAGACAATTAGTAGCATCATGCCAAGATCCACGTACTACACCAGATGAGTTAGCAAACCATTTACAAACAACAAAGTAATACAGGGTCCAATGAGAGCTGTAAGAGTATGGGCACATAATGGTGACATTGAATAAGCCTGTCCTCAAACTCCTATACTAATAGTTTGCACTGGCACACAATCAGGTGAAAATGAGGGAACCAGACAAAGTTTTCACATTAATATATATTAATATATTAATATTTAAATAATATTGAAATATTTTTCAGGAAAAAGACATTCCTGTTTTATAACAGGTACAAAAAAATGTTGCTTATTGTAACTTTAATCTGTGACATGGGAAACGCACCACTTGAGGTAATGTGACCACTCTGAAGCTTGAGAGAAAAAACCAAAGATCTCTTTTAAAATATTTGTTTTCACTTCTGCTGTTTTTTCCAAAAAATAGGTAGTTGTCTCTATGTGGGGGTCTTCATGGTAATCAACGTTACGTGTTCTTGGAGTGATGATATTTTTGTATATTTACTGGGGCATCCATTTTGGTGGGCTTGGTTTCACTTTGATGATACAATTCAAGATGCTTCAGATATTTCCCCTGTTCTGGTTTTAATAGGACAACGTGGACATTGATAATGCATTACACAATCTCACCAGAAAAGGCATTTGTGAAAATCCCCTCTTGTTGAAGCCAATGGCACACCTCACCGTTTGTCCAGGTTGTATAGTTTATTGCTACCAAAAAAGCAAGAATCAAATGCTAGCATTAAAATAGTCCACCTTTCTCCATAAAGTCCTTAGTTAGACTCAAACTTGCTGAAATAAGACATTAGATTTAGCTTACCTGGATTCTCTGTAGTTTCTGATCTTCTGTCACTTCAATCCAGCTTGTAGTATTAATTCATACACAGATAGACAGGCGATCACACATTGGTCACATATGACAGGTAAGCCAAAAGTGGCTGACTGTAGACACAAGTCAGCGACTGAAGTTGGGGGAGGTCCTTAGGCTCCGACAGCAAGTTGGACAACTTCTGCTGTTTGTAGGATTGGCGATGAAGTGGATCAAAATTCCAGTGTTCCTACAGTAAGTGGAGCGTGATCATCATGGTCCATCGAGGTATTCTGCTATTCTTTAGATTAGACAAAAACCATGCACCACTTGGTTCAAGTTACAGTCAGAGAGCAACTGCAGAAATGTCCAATCGACTGCAGATGTTATGTCATGACCTTTGATCACATGGTTCTTGTCATGTCAAGTCGCAAAGGTCATGCATTGACAAGTCAGACAATTTGAATCCCCATAATGCAACACATTTTGAAAGTCGGTGACCAATGTTGATTAACATCTAAAAAATCAGATCCACTCGAACGCGCCAATGTGTGAACAGAGTGAAGGGGAGTGAACAAATTCATAATCAAGGCTAGGTATTCCAATTGTAGAGACACCAAATTATTCACTATTGATATGTCACACCTGGACTAGGCTTAATCCACATCAATTTGGCTTAGATATTTCAAAGCCATACAATAAAATAGTAATAGTAATATGTAATGCTGCAAATCCTGGTTGTAGTTACAATGGTCAATACAAAACTGGATCTTTCCCCCCCTAAGAGCACAATATTTAAATGCATTGTATTCTTAGCCAGTCTTTATAACAGCATCAGTTCTTTTTAAGGCATTTACATACCTTAATGGGACAAGGACAGGAAAGGTGGGAAGAGAGCTGGATTAAGGACTCAGAAGGACAGCTGCAGTAAGGACTCAGCCTTGTGGTAAGCCACCAGGGAGTCCCATAAAAAGTGAAGTGTTGTAAAGCATGTATTAAAAAATAATCCCAAATAATAAAAGTTTTTCAACAGAAAAATGCCCCTAAACTCAACCCTTGTCTCTACGGTTTCTCCACAGCCTAAAACACCTACACATAAAGTATCTCAAATTGGAAGGACTAATCAATTAATATATGTGGTGGGCACCTTGGTGGCTCAAGAGAAGAGTCCGTACCACAAGGCTATACAGCAGTGGGCTGGTTCGAGTTTAGCCTGGGCCCTTTCCTGCATGCAATCCCTTTCTTTCCCGACGTTCTTTCTTCAAAAAAGGGTTTTCCAGAAGCAAATGGTTCTGGGAAGAACCTTAACCATTCAAGAATAACCGTTTTGGAACCCTTATTTCTAAGAATGTTGTAGTGTATTTTTATTAATGATTATGTAGCATCAGCAGTAAGACCAAAAGTTACATTTCAACTATAGGAAAAAAATTGAGACAGCACACAGGAGCTATGTTCACCTATTAAGAAGCTATATACCAATCAATGAGGAATATCCATTTCCCATTCTTAGCGTATTATTTTTGTGTGTTTATTATTTCAGTGTATTATTTAATGTAGGCTATTCGTGTAAGAGTGTTTGTGACAAAAATAGAATGATTCTGTTTCTCTGGTTGATAATGTTTCAAAGTCATACTGAGTGGATAGGAAGGTGGAAGGATCTCACTGTGTGTTTGAATTCTGAGCCCAGCTGAGCCTCACACAGAGATTGCAATGCAGTGTGAAAAAAAAATACTTCTCTTTGGTGTGAACTTCAAAAGGGTCTTGTTTATTATAGCCAGCCCCCTCTCCTTTTCCACCCCCCCCTTCACCCACCTCCTCCTCCCTGAACCTGTTATTTTTAAACGTGAAGTTTTAGCACATTTGCAAACCATGGTGATGCACACTAATTAGTGTTGCAGAACGGTGTTTAGAAGAGAGGGAGAGTAAGATGTGCATGCACACAGAGACGCACACATGCAAACACACAATAACGTACACATGCAAGCAGACAGACAGACAGACAGACAGACAGACAGATAGGCAGGCAGGCAGGCAGGCAGGCAGGCACACACACACACATACTCGCATGCATGCATGCAATCACAAATAGACACACACACTTTTCATCCTTCCCATCTTCCAGAAAACTGTTGTTTCCTTTTCTTGCCTTCTCTTTCTCACATGGAATGAATTATCTTTTTGTTCAGAACCTGTGGGGCACTGGGAAATGTAATTATACGTATAAAGACGCATTACAAGCTTATATCCTCCAGTATCATCTATGATGACATAAAGATTTCACAGACTATTTTCAAATGCATTGGGGAGAATGGAGGGAGAACAGCATTACAAAGGCTTTCCTATTAAAAGCTGGAGTGTAAGTGGGTGTGTTTCTAAAGGTGGGTTTTGAGGTCCCTCAGATTTGAGTTGTTAATGTGGAGGTAATAGGAGTGAGTGTTAATAAATGGAATTAACATGCAGTATATTTGAGTGTAGGCTGTGTGGGTGACTTCCTGACAGGGAGCCGTGTCACCTGAACTGACTACACCTGTAGTCTAACTACAGTTGTGCTCAAAAGTTTGCATACCCTTGGAGAATTGGTAATATATGTATCATTTTTAAAGAAAACATGAGTGAGCAGGGATAAAACATTTATTTTATTTCTTATGGGATTTATATTCAACTGTAGGTTATAACAGAATGGCACAATCATAAAACAAAACATGTCAAAAAAGAAAAAAAATTAAATGTCCCCTGTTCAAAAGTCTGCATACCCTTAGTTCTTAATGATGTGTATTGCCCCCTTTAGCATCAGTGACAGTGTGCAGTCTTTTGTAATAGTTGTCTATGGGGCCCCGAATTCATGCAGGTGGTATAGCTGCCCATTTGTCTTGGCAAAATGCCTCCAGGTCATGCAAAGTCTTTAGTTGTCTTGCATGAACCGCACGTTTGTGATCTCCCCAGAGTGGCTCGATGATATTAAGGTCAGGAGATTGTGATGGCCACTGCAGAACCTTCACCTTTTTTCTGCGGTAACCACTGGAGGGTCAGCTTGGCCTTGTGCTTAGGGTCATTGTCATGCTGGATTGTCTAAGAGCGTCCAATGCGCAGCTTTCGTGCAGAAGAATGCAAAATGTCAGCCAGTATTTTCTGATAACATACTGCATTCATCTTGCCTTCAATTTTCAATTTTCAAGATTCCCTGTGCCTTTAGAGCTCACACACCCCCAAAACATCAGTAAGCCACCACCATTCTGTTCACTATAGGCCTTGTCAACCTCTCACCAAACATAGCACTTATGGTTGTGACCATAAAGCTCTATTTTGGTCTCGTCACTCCAAATTACAGTGTGCCAGACGCTGTGAGGTGTGTCAAGGTGTTGTCGGGCATATTGTAACCAGGCTTCTTTCTGGGAACTCAACCATGCAGCTCATTTTTGTTCAAGTATCGTCGTATTGTGCCCCTTGAAACAAACACACCGTCTTTTTCCAAAGCAGCCTGTATTTCTCCAGAGGTTACCTGTGGGTTTTTCTTTGTATCCCGAACAATTCTTCTGGCAGTTTTGGCTGAAATTTTTCTTGGTCTACCTGACCTTGGCTTGGTATCAAGAAAACCCTGAATTTTCCACTTCTTAATAAGTGATTGAACTGTACTTACTGGTATTTGCAAGGCTTTGGATATCTTTTTATATCCTTTTCAATCTTTATGAAGTTCCATTATCTTGATACGCAGGTCTTTTGACAGTTCCTTTCTGCTCCCCATGGCTCAGTATCTAGCCTGCTCAGTGCATCCACGTGAGAGCTGACAAACTCATTGACTGTTTATACCCTGACATTAATTGCAATTTAAAAAGCCACAGGTGTGGGAAATGTACCTTTAATTGCCATTTATACCTATGTGTGTCACCTTGTGTGTCTGTAACAAGGCCAAACATTCAAGGGTATGTAAACTTTTGATCAGGGCCATTTGGGTGATTTCTGTTATCATTATGATTTAAAAAGGAGCCAAACAACTATGTCATAATAAATGGCTTCATATGATCACTATCCTTAAATAAAAGACAGGTTTTTTGCATGATCAGTCATCATTTCAAAATCAGTGCCAAAATTTCATAATTTCTGCCAGGGTATGCAAACTTATGAGCACAACTGTAAATAGTGCACTACCTACCAGGGCACTGTGATGGAAATTGTACACTACCTACCAGGGCACTGTGATGGAAATAGTACACTACCTACCAGGGCACTGTGATGGAAATAGTACACTACCTACCAGGGCACTGTGATGGAAATAGTACACTACCTACCAGGGCACTGTGATGGAAATAGTACACTACCTACCAGGGCACACAGAAATCATCAGTGTCCATCACACAGAAATCACCTGTGTTGTTGGATTAAGACTGGGGAACTTCAACTCAGTGTTCCCCAGTCTTAATCTATAGGCTAAGGTTGTGTTCAGCACTCCATAGTTTTCTTCTGCATAAGTCTACTCTTCCTTGACACAAAGACATATTCATGGTAATCAAGTGACAGATACAATGCAGCTTCTCTCCATCAACACAGCTGATTGACTGGACAACTGACTGGTGTTGTGTACTATTCTGGATTAACTGTACTGAGGTTGTTTGGAACATCCTCTACAGTGGATCTGTAGCTGAGTGTCTTAGCCCACTCTCTCTCCATCCTGTCGTCAAGCCTGGCCATCTGGGACATACAGATGAGCTTTCCATGTTATAAAGAAAATGGCTGAGGTGTGGAGGAGGTAGAGCTGTCAGTTGCCTGCATGCAGGCTGTCTCATGGATGACCTCTATCTCTGCCCTCTCTCTGCTAATATCTTCTGTCAGATGTGGTTTCTCTTACAAGTGTCTCTGGTGATTGTGTAGATGTATATACAGTATAGTACAGGGATATATCGAAACATTATTGATTATTTAGTTGCAAACATACTTTGAGTCAGTCAGCTTTGAAAGGTAAAAAGGGAGTTTGTTAGTAATGATATTTGTAATGTCATTAGTGGTGTTTTGTCAAATGTATTTGCGTCTGTACGTAATATATAGAACACATCTCTATGGACTATGTACAGTAGAAACTTCTGAACATATTTTTTGATATCTTCATATTCATAACTGAAACTACTGGAGGTTGCCAGAGGTTTGTTGGTAGAACAGCCATCATTATGAACAAACGCATGTAACCTCTCTCCATCATGTACAATACTGTATGTCCCCTAGTCATGCTGTAAATCCTGCACAACTCCCTTTGGACCTGGCCAGGGTTAACATAGAAATGAGGAGACGCTACTCACTCAGCTAGCACTTTAATGTAGTCTATCTTATAAACTGAGTGAAAAATGGAATTTGGTCAATTCAAGTTGACCGCTAATTTGAAATGTATAAATACCTGAGAAACTACCATGATGAAGGTCTAAGCCTAAGACTTCCCAGTTGTAAGTACGTCTTTTTTATTTTTACTGTTGGGAATTGAGAGTGGGACAATGTATCTGTGAGAGTGTGTGTGTGTGTGTGTGTGTGTGGGGGGGGTAATTAAAAGAAAAGGAGAAAGGGAGAGTAGAGCGAGTACTGGAAGGAACACAGACAGTTACTGTCACACGCTCCGGTGGTATCCTGGTTCTGCCGATGACAGCTACACTGACACTTCACTGTCTGTCTGAGATTCAGGACCCATGCATGTGTGACTGCCTGCCTCGGTGTAGCAGATGCATGCAGACAAATAATGTAGAGAAATGGCAGATAATTAGAGCTTCCGATTTGATAGTCAGTCCATGCTGACTAGTATACTGTACTGTTGGGCTTAAGTGAGATGGAAGGACTGGGAACCAATCCAAGCAGTTATAATGAATTTTGGCCGCTGTATTTAAATATATTTCCAATGAATACCATAATTCATCTTCACATGTTAACAAGACCTTCAATAATGTCTTGTATTTATCGCTTTACTAAATCTACCTTAACGTTTGAGGTTCTCAGTGGATTCATATTTCTGTCCATGCTCTGCTTTGTATTCTTATTGTAGATGCTCCTGCTCTTGAAGGAACTGAAATTCCTATGTTTGTTTACTTATTAAATTATACTTTATTATTTACTATAGCCATTTATACATATGTAATCAATTTCAGCCCTAGCCTACACCTTATGTGTCTGGTCATATGCTATCATTGGAATGCTAATATGTTACAGATGTTTATCTTGGGTCGGAATACAGGACGTAAGGTCATGCCTTAATGACCCCCAACTTGACCCATGACTTAGACCACTCTGTCTTGTGATAAGGCACCAGGAAGCATAGATTGGAATGTGTCCCTAAGGGGGACTATTCTTCAAGACTGGTCCTGTGATCCTTCCTTAGGTTAGCTATCCAACCCCCGAAAATTTTGTTTTGAGGATGAAAGTGAGAGCAGGTTGTGGAAAAGGTCTCTTTTCTCTTGCAATCTCAAATCTCCGGCGAACTGCTATCTTTGATGCTTGTAATACAATTGTATACTCTCTTTACTTCTTAAATTCCTTTGTTACATTTTCATTCGTTGACTCCTTGGAATCATCTGTAAAACGGGTCAAAATCCAGTTACACTCTGTATTTTGCTGGCAGTTAGACATGAAAAGGACTTTGCTCAGCGCCTGTCTAAATGCATCACATTTACTCCATTTGGCCTGTTGGGCCAGTAGTGGGCTGGCGGTTTCCTCAGGGCTGTGGTCTACAGGACAGAACGGTCAGAGTGGGTTTGGCATAATAGAGATCAAGGTCTAGTCAGTCACCTCCATCGTGTCAGAAAAAGAGCCCTTGCCCTACAGCATATTTGCCATTGCAACTGTGACACCATGGACAGCCGTGTTTAGGTTTTTGTGGTAAGTGTAACCTCGATCCAACTCTATGGTCAGTTGATAGAGAAGGGCTCCAGGGATAGTCACTCCACAATGCATGTTGTTAGAGTTGCCCTCAATATACTTACCACTTACCGGTCTCTCTGTTATCTCAAGCTTGTTCTATGTCTGTCCACTTGGATGCCCTAATGTTTATTATTGCAACAGTGTCCTTCAGATGAAATACCCTAAATATTTGGAGCCTCAGCTGTAAGCCACCACATGCCCATCCACAGGACTATAGGAATGTTGACAGTTCAGGCATTAAGAAGTACTGTTATTTCTTATTAATTGTAAGTTAGTCTTATTTTTCTATTTCAGACCCGAGCAGAATGCTTGTTTACAGGGGTATACTCTTCTCATTAGCTCATCCTGTACTCTAGGCGTTTTATGACTGAACAGAGAACAATGACCATCATATCACATATAACCAAGCTACGCGTGGCCCACATGTGAGCACTGAATAAGTAATCAGTTCACTCTCAGTGTTGTGCAGTCATGGAGCATCAAAACAGCCACATATGCTTTGAAGAACACACAGTTGCAGCACAGCATGGGGCAATTCACAACACATGCTACTATACAAAGGGAAGTATACAGCACATTGGCAGGCTATTCGGCAAATGAACAAACAGGAAAGTATGGTATTTAAAGATGGATAACTGTCTGGTAATATTATCATTTACGGGCCGGAAAAAAATGAAGGGGATGGTGCCCTGATGGTAATAATAATAAAAAATGCCTTATTGAATAACACAGAGGTGCTATTCAATTGTTCTATTCCATTCTGTGATTATCTGCTTCTCAGAAACATAAACATTCTTTAGCTCCCACAGGGTACGTCAATAATTGTCTGAATTAATTTGGAGCATAATAAGCTTACCGTGCTAAAATATCAATGCTAGATTCCAAAACACAAATGTACACACACAAACACTCCTCGGTCTGCCTGTTTGGGGGCTTTAGTGTGTTTAGTTCTGGGTAAATGGCAAAACACATGTCCAGAGTTCTTATGTCAATGTTGGAATTTGTAATAATAGAAATGAAACCAGTAGCCAATGGTTGTTATCCACTTCATCCATCTGTATTGGGATGTGTGTCTCCAGGTAATCTGGATAGCTGACACTGTAGACAGGCTCGGCCATAGTGTCAGATTGTGTGACATGTGGAAGGGGCATTGGACGCATGCCTGTCAAACCCTCCGGTAGACGCCTGATAGACAGCAGAAACCTTCTAAAGAAAATCCTCAGCGGTTAAGATATGCTGCATGTCAGACTAGGACTGAAGATACATTGAGATAAAAACAATTTGGGATTGAGCTGCATAAATTAAGGAGGCACTTTTGGACAATGGATTTTTTCTTGCAACAGGGTTGTCTGAGTTATAGAGATTTTAGAGATAGGCCACTTCCCAAATGACAAGCTGTTCCCTTAATAAGACAGGTGTGTTGAACAGAGACACCATATAAGGTGTACTGTTCCATTTAGAATGCTGACAGACACTTTTGGACTGGGATAGCAGAGCAGATGTCACTCCCTGATCAATGAGCTCTGGAAACAGGCATGATGGTGTACTGCAGCAGTTTGGTTGTATGTCGGCCGAGGTCGTCTAATGTAACGCAATTTATTTAGTCACCTACAACCATAAGGAGGCTGCGACCGGTTAGTCACGGTTGGAGTCCTCAACATGATAAATATGGAGATTATATTCAGTGTACATTTCATATAAGGTTATATTAACTGTTCAGCAGATTAAATGTTTTGAAAAGTTGTGGATATGATATGAGGACAAGTTTTTTGTTACTTTTCACATGTTTTGTTGTTTTTGAGTAATGTGAAGGGGGCATCTGTTTTGTATGGATTTAGGGCATTCTGCACATGTATGTGCTACATCTCTAGGAGTAACTGACAAAGGCCAGGCTCCATTCAAACCAGCCATAGCCATGGTTAGACACTGGCTTTATTTTGTGCATATTTTTCTACAACACATTTTCTTTTACGAGGGTGCCCTATTTACATCATTTCTTGCAAAATGCATTTAATTGCATGCACACAAACAGAAACATTTCCACTAGCAAGCACACAACCATAGATCAAAAGCAGGGATATTTGTCCATAGTTGTCAACATTATGGATTGGGGCTGGACCCACCCCTATGGAAAGGAAGCACATAAGCAGCTTTCCACACTGTAGGAATATCTCCTGAGACCAATGTTAGATATAAAATATGGGTTATAGAGCCTGAGATAAGCAAATCTGCACACTTAAGCAAACCTGGTTCCAGCCCCTGTGGATTTTTGTGTCTATAGCTAGCAAGGCATCAAGGACGTATTTGACTGTGAATTGCTGAAAAGAACACATTTGACTATTATTTTTTACATTATGTTGCAAATTGGTGAATAAATGCATTTTTATTAATTGGTAATTGGCGGTGTGGGGGTGTGGAGGGGGTTGGGGTTGGGGCATAGAAGAGAAAATTAAAATGTCCAAATAATTCATATAGTGTGTGTAGCCAGTTTACTAAAACGTATCCAGGTTCCCTTTAGTCAAACACGGCGTTTACACAGCACTCAGGTTCTTGCATTACTGCTAATCAGTGGCTGAATCAGTGTTTCTGGTCTTAGACCAATCAACATCTCTTTAGTGTATAACTTCAGATAATTCAGAAGGGAGAGCGCAGGAAAACATTCATCCCAATCCCACACATTTTGTATTCTGAAAAGTGAAATCACACCTCTGAGTGGGATCTCTCTGGTAGTAGTAATTTGTTTTATACTGGACCCAGCTCCAGACTCCCTCTTTTTCTGTACAAATGGACAACCTCCTCTGCCTCTTCCAGTGGCTATTATGGAGATATTCTTTTAGTTATTATTAGATTCAAATGCCAATTTAGATGAGGTGATTGCAGAATCCAATGTTTGTGACTATACACAATTTCTCCCACACTTTCCTTCTACAGGTGGCCAACCTCCTACGTCTCTTTCAGATCCCTCAGATCAGCTATGCCTCCACCAGCGCCAAGCTCAGTGACAAATCTCGCTATGACTACTTTGCTCGCACGGTACCACCTGACTTCTACCAGGCCAAGGCCATCGCTGAGATTCTGCAGTACTTCAACTGGACCTATGTGTCCACTGTGGCCTCCGAGGGTGACTACGGTGAGACCGGCATCGACGCCTTTCAGCAAGAAGCGCGAGCCCGCCAGATCTGCATTGCCACCTCTGCCAAGGTCAGCCAGCTGTTGTTTGTTACATATCATTTGATATTTTATTAGGAAACAAGTTCAACGGTTCAAAAATTGTGAAGCAGATTTGTTGATCCCAGGATGAGTAGGTGCTTTTTTTGCATAGTATTTTTTTATTTTTTTTACATTAATTACATTGGAGACGAGGCAATATCTCAAATCTTTGCTTTTTACGTACTCATCAGAATGTTCTCTTTTTCTACAGTTTTGCAGACTTATTACAGTTTTTCTCGATTGTTTACACACATTTTCTGAAAGAATGCCTCATATTTTCAGAACTCTACACACAAATCAAAAAACACATACACAATGGGCAAAACCCCTCAATTCTCCTGCAAAATGAAACTTTACATTCAAAACAATGTTATTTCTTCTCAAAATGGTATTTTGTTTTCAAATGACACACACAAACCATCATATGAATAGACATTCATAAGAACCAGTTGAACACTGATGTGCTCAATGTAAAACACTATGATGAATGGAAAACACTTCTTCTCTATTCATTATAATGACTTAGGCCTTTTTTTTTGTTCAGTGTTACACTTACTACATAAGTGTGTTGTAAAATATTTGAGAATATTGTTTTTATACTCAGAACACACAAATACACAGTAACAAATATATTTTATTTTTTCCCACAAAAACAATGTACACAGTGTACATCCCATTCCCAACCAACACAAAGTTGCACATACACTACATACAAAACAACAGAAGAATTTACTGTACACAGTTACAGTAAAAAAAAACTAAAAAAACTACTATGCTGCATCCTCTCTTCTGTTGCGGTCTGGCCACAGCACCTCATCCACATCACAAGCAATGTTTTCCCAGGCCAAGCAGCGGGGGAAATATCCAGCCATGAATTCCAGCCATGAAAAGCATCAGCTGCTATATCTCCACATGCGTCCTCCATAGCTTGGAGAAGAGGTATACGCATTTGTGGATTTCGGTCATACACTTTCCATCTCCAGGCAGAAAAAAATTCCTCAATAGGATTGAGGAATGGAGAATATGGAGTGAGATAAACAACTAAAAAGCCTGGGTGGGCAGTGAACCAGTTATGAACCAGAGCAGCCCTGTGGAAACTTACGTTGTCCCAAATGACAACGTACCTGAGCTGCTCTGGGCCATCTACCTGATCTGGTGGAATGAGTGTGTTGTGTAGGGTGTCCAGGAATGTGATCAGATGGGCGGTGTTGTAGGGGCCAAGGGTAGCATGGTGATGGATGATGCCGTGGTGGGTAATCGCTGCACACATTGT
>JACXGI010015577.1:0-17215 GCA_016801175.1 Esox masquinongy
AGGTTGTCAAACGTGATATGCTTGCACAATACATTTTTTGAAATATGTACTATTCATGTTGTAGTTAGTGAATTATCAAAAAAATGTATAATGTTAAAATGTGTTAAAATAATTTATAAGAAAAAGTTTGCTATAAGTGCAAAAAAAAGTTTGACATTCACCGTTCGCTACTACTTCCGCAAGACCAAACGTTCTGCAACTGCATCTGCACTGCAATGCTGCAAACCAATCGCAGCGTTCCATTTGAAATTAATTAACTTCCGGTGTATCACAGCAAATTGACACTGTAGGTCTGATCAAGGCTCAAAAATGCTTCGGTTTGTGGTGTACCCATTGAGGGGACCTACCTTTACTCAAATCAAGTAGAATATTTTACTAATTATGGGATTTGAGCGTTTACTGTAGCTTTAAGTGTAGCAACATTCAAGTCGCCATGGAGGTGAATCATGCCTTTCAATCAGAATTTCTCCAAAATCCTACAGTAAAATTTCTCTATATGTGGTGTACCCATTGAGGGGACCTACCTTAAGCCAAACCAAGTAGAATCATTTACTAATTATGGGATTTGAGCGTTTACTGTAGCTTTAAATGTAGCAGCATTCATGTCTCCATAGAGATGAATCATACCTTTCAATGTGAATGCATCCAAAATGCTACAGTAAAATTGCTCTATATGTGGTGTACACATTGAGGGGATGTACCTTAACTCAAATCAAGTAGAATTTTTTACTAATTATGGGAATTGAGCCTGTAATGTAGCTTTAAATGTAGCTGCATTCAAGTCGCCATAGAGACACCTTATACCTTTCAATGTGAATCTATTCAAAAAGCTGCAGTTAAATTAATCTTTATGTGGTGGACACATAGAGGGGACCTACTTTAACTCAAATCATGTGGAATCATTAACTAATTATGGGAATTGAGGCTGTAATGTGGCTTTAAGTGTGACAGCACCAACGTCTCCATGGAGATGCAATATACCTTTCAATTTCTCCAAAATGCTACAGTAAAATTGCTCTTTATGTGGTGGACACATAGAGGGAATCTACCTTAACTAAAATCAAGTGGAATCATTAACTTATTATGGAAATTGAGGCTGTAATGTGGCTTTAAGTGTGACAGCACCAACGTCTCCATAGAGATGTACTATACTTTTAAATGTGAATTTCTCCTAAATGCTACAGTAAAAATGCTCTTTATGTGGTCTACACATAGAGGGGACATACCTTAACTCAAATCAAGTGGATTTGTTAACTAGTTATGGGAATTGAGGCTGTGTCAGATGTATAAAAACTAAAACAAGTTCTTACTATGTCGTATCTTCAGAACTGTTTAATGTTTCATGAAACACTAAAAATTGAACCGATAGAGCAAGACACGCATAAGTCATGCAACGCAGACTGCTTTTCAGAGCACTTTCACGAATACTATAGTTTAACTGCGCACACAATTTTTCAGAGCGGCTAGTTTGACCAAGTATTTTCAAGAGTCGGCTAGGTTGGCCGCAGTACAAAAACCCCCATACCCAACAGAAAAGCACGACCAGCCAGACCTAATCACGGACGACAGCGAAAATGACTCTGGGGAAGCGCACCTGCATACTAGTAGAAGCTCAACAACCGACTGAGTAACCTGATGGTTATATAGACAGATTGCAATCTGACATGTGGTAAGAGCGATCCTGCATCAGCTGATGCGTTGCTGACCAATTACCACTCGAGCTTCCTGGCTGAACTGGCTACGCTAATTTATCACAGATGGCTTCAGTGCACGGTAGTACACAGCAGCATTTAGACAGCTGCAATCTCTGGATCGTCAAGGGGACTGAGTTTGTCTTGGCATCTACTTTTGCATGAAATAAGCAACACAAATACACATACAGGATACCTGCATGCGTAACAAGGACACTGCAGCTATAGCAGAGAAATGTCACTTAAACCAATTTTGCGACAGAACCATGACACAGCCCCCAATCTTTGCCGCAGTGAAATGACGTTGACCATGGCAAAAATGCCCATGAACCACAGGTTGGCAAGTCCACTGGGAATTACCTGTGAGCTCCAGATAGGCAGTCCATTACCGGCCATGCTCTACCAACTGTGCTACACAGACAAAGTTTAATTATGCTGGGCATCATTTTGAACATTAGATGGGACTGTTGTTTATTTTTTGTTGACATATTATGGAGGTCAGTCTATTGGAGGAACACAAAGAAGATCTGACAAACATCTGAGCAGAAGGAAGTGAGAACATGTCAGTGGCTCTGGTTGAAGAGGGGAAAACTTTGGATTAGTCAGCTGAGGAAAATATGTTTTCTAAATCATCTGAAATTGTGATATATTCTGAAAACATACTGAAAGAATGTATAAATGTAGAATATTGTAGAATGTAGAATTTAATGTTTAAAAGATATAGGTAAGACAGAAATCATATAAAAAAACATTTGAATGTCTGCTGATGTAGAGGTTTTTGTACAGTGTGTCTAGATCTCCTGTCACTGTGGGACTCACAGCACAGTAGTACAGAGCAGAGTCTGTCACTTCAGCACTTCGGGAGATCTTCAGACCCACACATTTTTTCTCTTTATTTAGTTCAGCAAATATACTAGTATTTCGATAATCTGGTGTATAACCTGAACCAAATATGTATAGGAGGATCTCTGGCCTTTGTGCTATGTCTTGACGATACCAATAGAAATAATCACCAGCAGCAACTTTTCTAGAGTACTTGTAAGACAGTGTAACAGAGGTTCCCTCTAAACAGTTTTCTTCATTCTTTAGTGGAGTGAGGTCCTCAGAACTGACAACTGCATAGAGAATGGTGTTAATACACATACATTACAATTTTATAGATACCAAAACACAATTATTTCCTCCCACAAGTTGGATTGGCTTGATGGTCACTTCTTACAAAACGGTCAAACAAAATAAACACAAGCGGAACTTAAAAACCAAAAGCAAACTATATAGGAAAAGAGTGAATAGCAACACACTGCCATCTACAAAAAAACGGTCAGGTTTCTTCCACAACAGCTCAGTAGGGTTGAGATCCGGTGACTGTCCTGGCCACTCCATTATAGACAGAATACCAGCTGACTGCTTCTTCCCTGAATAGTTCTTGCATAATTTGGAGCTGTGCTTTGGGTCATTGTCCTGTTGTAGGAGGAAATTGGCTCCAACCAATCAAGTGCCGTCCACAAACACTCAAAAATAGAAGTACCGGTGTGTACTTAAAATGGGTACAAATGTTTGTCGCTGGGGGTTACCTTTTTGAGAGACAATTGTATACCCTTTAATGTTCTTTCTTTTGTTTAAATTCAGTTTGTACCATTTCTGTTAGTGAAAAGGTGCTCTTCTGTCCCCATAAAGCCCAAAATTGTACCTTTGAGGGAACAATCTTCAAAAGTGTATCTTTCAAGAACAGTACAGAACTGTTCTTGTGTTGTACCTCCATTTTTGAGTGTGCAAGGTTTGGCATGGTGTTGTGAAAGAGAGTGATAGCCTTTCTTCTTCAAGATCCCTTTAACCTTGTACAAATCTCCTACTTTACCACCACCAATGCAACCCCAGACCATCACATTGCTTTCACCATGCTTGACACTTAGCGTCAAGCACTCCTCTAGCATCTTTTCATTTGGTCTGCATCTCACAAATGTTCTTCTTTGTGATCCGAACACCTCAAACTTAGATTCGTCTGTCCATAACAATTTCTTCCAATCTTCCTCTGTCCAGCGTCTGTTTTCTTATGCCCATCTTAATCTATAATTTTTATTGGCCAGTCAGATTATGTCTTTTTCTTTGCAGCTCTGCCTAGAAGGCCAGCATCCTGGAGTTGCCTCTTCAATGTTGACACTGAGACTGGTGTTTTGCGGGTACTATTTAATGAAGCTGCCAGTTGAGGACTTGTAATGTGTGTGTTTCTCAGACTAGACACTTATGTCCTCAGTTGTGCATCGGGGCCTCCCTGTAAGGTTTTCTCCCTATGTGTTGCCCAGTTCAGCTCCTTATTTTACTATGTTTCTTTGTTTTTTCTTCCTAGTGTTGTTCCTGAACGCAGCTCACCTCCTGTGTCCTGTCACATTCAGTGGTTGCACCTGTTTTTTCACACATGCCCTCATTAGCACAGTATTTAGTTCTGGCCATTTGTGTTAGTTCTTTGTGAGGTATTGTTTCATTTATCAATTCTGCTGAGCCTGTTTTTGGATTGTATTTAGTATCGTTCTAGCCTTCTGTGTGCCGACCCTTCTTGGCTGTTTTTTCTCACCTTCGATTTAGCCTATCCCTTCTTTACCGTTGCCAGTGATCTGACCTTCTGCCTGTTTTGGAATACACCTTTTGCCTGACCCCTTTGGACCCCTCTGACTCCCCGTGACCATTTGCCTGTACCTGGACCACCAGAACTCCCGCTCCAACTGTGTTTTGGGTGAAAATAAAAATAAACGTCGGCAGCGCTCTGCGCTTGAAACCCACACTCTGCCTTCCCTGTGTCGTATTCATTACACTCACACTGCTCTTTCTGTTCTGGTTAGAGACAGTTTGCACTGTTCTGTGAAGGGAGAAGTACACAGCAATGTAAGAGATCTTCAGTTTCTTGGCGATTTCTTGCATGTAATAGCCTTCATTTCTCAGAACAAGAATAGACAGACGAGTTTCAGAAGAAAGTTCTTTGTTTCTGGCAATTTTGAGCCTGTAATCAAACTCACAATTGCTGATCCTGCAGATACTCAACTAGCTCAAATAAGGCCAGTTTTCAGCAGTATTCAACAGTATTCAGCTGTGCTAACATAATTGCAAAAGGATTTTCTAATGAGCAATTAGACTTTTAAAATGATAAACTAGTATTAGCAAACATAACGTGCCATTGGTACACAGGACTGATGGTTGCTGATAATGGGCCTCTGTACATCTATGTAGATATTCCATTAAAATCAGCTGTTTCCAGCTACAATAGTCATTTACAACGTTCACATTGTTGACACTGTATTTCTAATCAATTTGATGTTATATCAATGGACAAAAAATTCACTTTTCTTTTGAAAACAAAGACATTTCTAAGTGACCCCAAACTTTTGGAGCTCCGTAACTTATGTCACATATGTACAGTGCCCTCCACAATTATTGGCACCCCTAGTAAAGACTAGTAAAAAAAGGGTTATAAAAATTCACCTTTTGGTGAATTAGCGTAATGTCACACTGAAAAAAAACAGAAAAGTGTGGTGATGAATGTTGTTGCCCTCACTGGATTCAAACCTGGGTCTCCCACATGAGAGGCTGTATCTTTAACCACTACACCACAGGGCTATATGAGTGCTGTATATCGGTATAGTGTCTCAACATTAGATCATTTTGTCATGCATTAACATTACGCCAAGTTTGAATATTTCGCTAGACAGCATTAAGCATTGTGTTAAACTGACTAATGTTTCTTTTTAAGTTTACCTCCACCACAAATAGCATCTATTAACTGTATGACTTTTGCCACTGGCCATTTTAACAGCTTATTAGCCAGTAATAGGCTTACTAGTATCTGCAAACTTACTAATTGTAATAGTCATAAGAATTGAGCAATTGCTAGCAAGACTGAAGATGATTACACTGCCAAAACTAATCATGGCACAACGTTTGTTTTTCTTTCATTCATGAATGACATTGAAACAATGACAATCATTATAGGTGACAATAACTGACTTTTTCGTCAAGTGAAAAAATGAGAGAATCTATGAATCCCCTACTCTTTTACTGCCCAAGGGGTTGTGATCTAGCCTATATTACCATAAAAAGCATCCACGGATGCGTACTTCAAAAAAGAACCAGAAATAGTCGCAATATATCCGTAAAGTTTTATTTTAGGCTTACTATAACGTAGCTACTGAAGATTATAGCCAGCGAAGTTTTTGTCTATCCTGAACAAATCCTAATGCATAATTTGTTTTGACTGTGACGAGTCTCAAATGCGGGACCTCTTGCTCAGTAGTCTGCGTCTCTAACCACTACGCTATTTAACAAGTATCGGTCGCTCACTCACTCACTCACAAAGAGACATTCGCTCTTCTTGGCCGGCTCTGCTTACGCGGTCCGGCAAATAGAAACATTTAATTTAAGTGCGTTTATTCTTGTTATTATGGGTTTTAAGGTGCTATATTATTGTGCCGGGGGAGTAGGGTCAGTTCTCCTTCTCCACTGTAAATCCTTGTAAATCTAGGGAATGCACTCTAAATTTTCTCCTGCATCATTCAAACTTAGAGGACATGGCCCCGAGTACCAGGCTCTAAAGACTCACTGCTGCACCTGTCCAAAGTCCTCCTGGTTGTGCTGCAGATCAAGACGATACCTGACGATACCAGCTGCCACTCTGCTGACTCCCCCCACCCCCCAACTTGTACTCTTAAAATGTTCACCTGGCACAGGCAGAAGAGGACTGGTTAGCCTTCCAAGCTTGGTTCCTCTCTAGGTTTCTTCCTAAATTTCAGCCCCTCTTAGGGAGTTTTTGTTAGCCACTGTGCTTCAACACTGTTGTTGCTTGCTCCTTGGGGTTTCAGGCTGGGTGTTTTGTAAAAGCACTTTGTGACAACTGCTGATGTAAAATGGGCTTTACAAATACATTTGGTTGATTGATTGATATTCGGTGAAAGAAAGTCTTTCATCAACCAATAATTATTTCTAACAAAACCATATGTGCCACAATAATTGGCACCCCTTCATTTAATACTTTGTACAACCTCCCTTTGACAATAAAACAGCACTGAGTCTTCTCCTGTAACATCTAATAAGGTTGGAGAATACAGAGCAAGGAATCTGAGGCCATTCCTCTTGTATTCCACTGTATTCAGTCAATAATTTGTAGAATAAGTGCAGATTTTCAGCTTTGATTCAAGGGGTTGATACAAAAATATTGTATGAAACATTTAGGAACCATTTTCATACACAGTCCCGTTATTTCAGGCTCAAATGTAATTGGACAAATGAACACAATCATAAATAAAATGTTCATTTTTAATACTTTATCGAGAATCCTTTGCAGGCTATGACTCCTTGAAGTCTGGAACGCATGGACACCACCAAATGCTGGGTTTCCTCCTTTGTGATGCTTTGCCAAGCCTTTACTGCAACTGACTTCAGTTGTTGTTTGTTCGTAGGTCTTTCTGCTTTAAGTTTTGTCTTCATCAAGTGAAATGCATGCTGGATTGGGTTGAGATCAGGTGATTGACTTGGCCATTGCAGAATATTCCCCTTCTTTGTCTTAAAAAAACTTTTGGGTTGCTTTCGCAGGATGTTCAATCAACTTCACTGAATTTGGCTGAATCTGAGCAGACTATATATCCCTATACACAGAATTGATCCAGCTGTTCTGTCTTCTGTCACATCATCAATAAACACTAGTGGCCCAATGCCACTGGAAGCCATGCATGCTCATGCCATCACATTGCCTCCACCGTGTTTTACAGATGAAATGGTATGCCTCGGATCATGAGCCGTTCCAAGTCTTCTCCATACTTTTTTCTTCCCATCATTCTGGTACAGGTTGATCTTAGTTTAATCTGTCCAAGCAATGCTGTTCCAGAACTGGGCTGGCTTTTATAGATGTTTATTGGCAAAATCTAATGTGGCCTTTCTATTCTTGAGGCTTATCAATGGTTTGCACCTTGCGGTGAACCCTCTGTATTTGCTCCCTTGAAGTCTTCTCTTTATGGTAGACTTGGATAATGATATGCCTACCTCCTGGAGAGTGTTCTTCACTTGGCTGGATGTGGGGAAGGGGTTTTGCTTTACCATGGAAAGGCTCCTACGATCATTCACCACTGTTGTATTCCGCTGACATCAAGGCCTTTTTGTGTTGCAGAGCTCACCAGTTGTTTTTTTTTTGTACCAAACTGTTGATTTGGCCACTCCTAATGTTCCTGCCATCTCTCTGATAGATTTGTTTTATTTGCAGCCTAAGGATGGCCAGTTTCACTTTCATTGAGCCGTCCTTTGACCGCCTGTTTTGGGTTCACATTAAACGCTTCCAAATGCAAATGCCACACCACAACTCCAGACCTTTACCTGCTTAATTGATGAAGAAATAATAAAGGAATAGCCCACACCTGTCCATGAAACAGCGTTTGAGTCAATTGTCCAATTACTTTTGGTCCCTTGAAAAAGAGGGGATACATACTAAAGAGCTGTAATTCCTGAACCCCTCCTCCAATTTGGATGTGAATACCCTCAAATTAAAGCTGAGAGACTGCACTTTATGCCCATATTCATTATTTAACTGTAACCTGAAAAGATTTTTGTGAACAGCCAAAATAACAAAACCTGTGTCAGTGTCCAATTATTTCTGGACCTACAGTATGTTAATGAAAACTAAAGTATATTTGCTGTAATTATGCAGTATTAATGTACTAATAATAGCAGTTTGATCAGAGTACAATATCTTTATCAAGGTACAGCTTATCACCAAATGTCTGAAAACATTCTTGTATGATGCATAGTTGTGTCTTGTCACTGTTGATGAAGAGCACAATAGTACAGAAAGGAAAATTCTGACGCTATTCGCATGGTTTTCAGAACAGATGTAGCCAACGCGACCCAGATGCGATTCCTAACATCTGACCAGTGCAGGACTGTTATCTGCGTCTGTGTATGAAGTTATGGTTCAAGTTCTGGCTGATAGTGAGTTGGTCGGCTGTGTTAACAAATCAAAAATATGTTAGACCTTCTTCTGCTCTACAATTTGAAAAACACACATTATTTACCTTCACAATCTTTATTAAGAAGTTGCACAAATAAAATGAAAAAATGCACTGAAAGTAACAGATGAACAGAATTCTGTTTTACCAAAGCAAGACACAGCCAGAACATGCAGGATCAGCCAATTTCTCATGACCAGTCAGTCAGTTAATAAACAGAACAGTGCTGATCTGTTACAGAGGTCTGACAACATCTGTCCTACCATTGATGCTTCATGTTGTTCTGCACTGTATTCAGTAGTAGACCTTGTGGAGGTGTCTGTCTAAATGGCACCTGGCAGCGGGAACTGTGAGGGACAATTACAACCAGTGCTATAGTGGGTATTTGCCAAATTCCCAAATGCATTCCATCACATGTTAAAACATCTGCACAACTGTCAAGTAAAGAGAATCTTTGTCACAGTACTGAAATTAAGACAGAGAAATACTGGAGTCCCTGGTATGTGAAAACAAAACAGGTGTGACCACTATTCTCTGATGTAAACATCTAACATATATCTGGTTTTAATGCTTAATTTTGTTCCACACCACAACAAAGCATTATGGTCTGTAGGTTTTTGTATAGCCTCTTATACACTTTGTATTACTGTGATCCCTGAGAGCACAGTAGTAGAGAGCTGTGTCTGACAGGGTTAGTCGTTGGATGATCAGTTTAGTTGATGTGTCAGATGTTGTAGATTTATATCTATTATCAGGGATGCGTTGACCCCAATTTGATCTGGCACCTGTCAACAGTATAAACTGAGCTACCTGGTTAGGATAATGACGGTACCAGAAAAGAACAACATAATCACTACTTGTATCATATGTGCAGTTCAGAGTCACAGTTTCACCCTCTGTACTGATCATTTCATCCCGTTCAGGAGTAACGTGATCCCCTGCAGTCAATCCTGTAAGTAAGAAACAGTTAAAATTGTCAGTGTTACATGCTGTTTTAGAAAGTGTGGGAATGTACAGTAAAGATTGTAACCATCAATTACAAAAGAAAAAGTGCAATCAAACCAACCATGACAAATATTTAAATTGAATCACATAACTAAAATGTTGTTTACCTGAGACTAGACTGAGAACCAGTATCAGAGAGTTCTCCATGTGGAACATCGAAATACTTGATCTGATCTCTGCCTTGGTTACTGAATTCTGTTGCTGAAGGTGTTTTCTGCAAAACAGGATGTCCCTTTATCAGACAGGACATAGCTAGTTTCTAGGCTCTAATAATTGTCTATCACCAGCTTTTCTGGGTTTGTCAGGGTGGGTGTTTGAAATCTCTGATACAGTTCTTAGTGTTTGTAATGTCAGTGTATGTTTTTTATGTTTCTGGGTTCCCTGTCACAGTGGGTCTGAGTGTCTGTCACTTCATCATAGGAGAGCTACAGACCCTTACGTCTTCTCTTTGTTCCGTTTACCAGAGAAGTGAGAATCAAGAGCAACTGTTTTCACAGTCCCGGTGGAGTAAAGGTTGAACATAATGTATTGAGGAGCTAAAATAAAATGTATTCTTATATTTTGGAAGAAAAAAAACATCACTACATTTAACTGACCTATTTCATAGGACAAAATAATTTAACAGACAAACAACACTGCTGAGATGTTAAGAGTCAAACTGAATGACAGATAGCTCAACAAAACCAAAATACTTGAAATCAATATCACCTTCAGGTCTTTCAGCGGATTATTTCTGTTCAGTTTGTTCATCTCCACCACAAAGTACAGTTGCTCTGAAGATATTTATCCTCTCCTAGAAATTTTATCTGTCATCCCTCTACAGTGTTTCCTGTCAATATGGGTGTCAAGGCACATTAGTACAGAGCAGAGTCTGTCACTTCAGCAGAGGAGATCTTCAGATCCACACAGGTTCTCTCTTCATTCTGTTTAACAAACAATCAAGGGTCTTCAGGTTTAGCTCTTGGGGTTCTGGGATATTGACAATACCATTGAAAAGTATTTACTGAGCCAGAGTAGTTACAAGACAGTGTTACTATGCTTCCCTCCATGACATGTTCTGTCTCTGAAGTGGGTTTTGTCATTTTCTTTATAGATAATCACAGATGACGGTTAGTATGTAATATATCTACAAGTACAGAGAGGAGAAACACTGGGAGGAGAAACTTAGTTATGACTAACTGTGTCCTGGAATACCCCCTCATGTTAATTTCACTAGTAAGCCTATGGTGTCATGAGTGTTTTCAGGTACCCCCTGTGGAGTGGCCAAGTACCCCTTGGCGTCCTAGTACCCCTGGTTGGGAGGGGTACTGAATTACCCTGAATTACTCTTCAGGGCATGGACTCTATAAGGTGTCTGGAAAGTTCCACTGGGTTGTTAGTCCATGCTGACATGAATGCATTACACCACTGCTGATGACTGGACAGGAGAATATTTATAGTGAGAACAGTCTATTCCATCTCTACTGAATGTTGCTGTATTGTACAGGTGTCAAACCGGTTCCACTGTCTGCAGGTTTTCACTCTTACCTTGTTCTTGATAGAAATAGATTTAGTGATAAAGCCTACTGGTAGTTGCTTGGGAAGAATAGGTGCTGGTGTTTGTATTTTTGTGGACCGCTCCAGCACCCTCCATCTCCAGGCCATCTGTGTGTAGGAGCGGGGATGGCCCAGCTGGTAGTTTCCCGGAATTTTCTCTTGAGGGTGTTGGTGCAACACTGATTTGAGGGGTGTGAACATTCGTACCACCCACCCCCAAGCGTCAGACCACACCCCCTTGAGATCCGCTGTACAGTCTGTCATTAGGCATTGGCTGGGTTGTCAATTGCTGCCAGGGTGCTGGAAGGCTCGCCAGGCATGGCCGGGGTACTGGGAGGCTGGTCTGGCTCTCCTGGGGTGTTGGGAGGCTTGGCGATTGCTTCCTGGGTGTTGGGAGGCTCGTCGATCACTGTCGGGGTGCTGGGAGGTTCGTTAGGCTTTGCCAGGACACCGGGAGACTCGTCAGGCTCAGCTGGGGTGTTGGGAGGCTCGCCTAGCTCGGTCGGGGCACTGGGAGGTTTGGCTGGCTCTGCCGGGGCACTGGGAGGCTCGTCTGGCTCTGCCGAGGCACTCAGAGGTTCGTCTGGTTCTCCCAAAGGTGCTGGGAGGCTTGTCTATTTCTCCCAAAGGTGCTGGGAGGCTCGTCTGGCTCTGCTAAGGCTCGTCTGGCTCGGCCGGGGCGTTGGGAGACTGATCGATTGCTGCCGGGGTCCTGGTAGGCTCGTCTGGCTCTGCCTCACGTTAGTTGCAGTCAGAGCTCTGGGCCTCTCGCATGGCTCTTCCCACCATCTTAGTAGGTCCAGCATTATGTCTCTCTGGATATACCGGGCAGAGCAGGACTTTAAACTCCTCTTCTCTTAAATTCTCTTCAGTTATTTCTTAAATTTACCCGAAAGTATAGATGAATCTATTTCTAAAGCTTTGTCATGTCCTCCTGTTTTCTTGCCCCACAATGTCTGTTTCCTGCCATAGTTTTGGTCACAACCATTTGGGCCTTCTTTAACCAGGACTCCTCTGCCAGCCTTGCCTCCATGTTTCTCTCTTCCTTAGTCTGGTATTATCTACTCTCACTTCACCTCAGAGTTTTTACCTTGGCCTTCTTCAATAAAGTTTCCTTTTTCTCTCATCCTCAATCTTTTTCTCCTCTTTAAGTCTGGCCTCCTGGTTTAACTCGAACTTCATCTTGGACTTTTTCAATTGAGCCTCCCTCTTTCTTTCATCCTCCACAAATGTTCCTCTCTTCTCTAACCATAGCCTTCTCCAGCATGTGCTTTCTCCTCCAGTCCAGTTTCAATAAAGCCATTTTCTCTCTATTCTCCTCCTCCCTTTTCTTCTCCTCTTCCCTAAGCCTGGTCTCCTCTTTTAACCTGAGCTTTCTCAGCCGGGCTTCTTCCAATATAGCCATGTGGTTTCTTTTGTTTTCCTCCATGTTGTTCACTATTCGTCTAACCATGGCCTCCTTCTCCAACCTGAGAGTCCTCTGCTTGGCTGTTTTTAATAGAATCTCTTTGGTTCTTTTCTCCTCCTCCATTTCCTTCTCCACTTCTTTAACCCTGGCCAACTCCTCCAACATGATCTTCCTCATCCTGGTTTCCTTCACCATGGCCTGCTCCTTTCTTTCCTCCTCCTTTCTTTTCCCCTTCTCCCTAACCCTGGCCTCCTTCTCCAACCTAAGCATTTCTTTCAATTTATCTTAATTCATTCCTAAATCTTCCTCCTTTTCATTCTTCTCTTCTCTGACCCTGACTGCCTCACCCAACCTGATGTTTCTTAATCTGGCTGCTTTCTCAATCCTAATGCCAGGGTTCAGTGTCATGTCCAACTCATTAACCCTTACCGCTTTCCTCTCCTCCACCAGACCAAAGATCAGCCTTCTCTGCCTTCATCCTTCTTTCCTCATCTCTCGGCATCCTACGCTTTTGTCTGTCCTCAGCCTCTCGCCCTATCTTTTCATTCATTTCCGTTATGTTAAGATTAGTCTTTTTTTAAACCTGTTTGTGAGATTTTTTGGGTTATTACAGTTTGGTCTTTATTTTGACAAAAACATAAACCAACAATCTACAGACTCAATAAAACACTCAATAAAACAACTAAGTAGATTAACATTCAGGACAATGTTCAAATTATTTTCCATGAGTTAGTATTTGAAAAAGTAATTATTACATTCATAAAAAGTTACTTGAGACCATAGACAAAATTACATTACATTACAACATAATATAGGCTGCATATTTGTATGGTATATTTAAGGTTGTGCAGATCATATAGACTACTCTTGCATCAAATTGGCAAATTTATAAGCCCCCAAACCAGCCCAGGTCAGCAATAAACACTGGTTGCTTACCATTGGCCTCATTGGCTTCTTGATCTGAACCAGGTGGGATGTTGGACTATTTTTACTGACTTGGATCTTTTCGAGTCATTTAATTCACATATGATGATTTTGAACCAATTACACAATCGTTCACGCATAGCCGCGGGAAGTAGGGATACAAGATGTCCATCTGCAAGTCAGGGAGACGGGCGTGATTATGGCCGATGGGCACGTCGTTGGTCCGTTCTACAGAGTCCTTGCTAGCCGTTCAAAAGAATGATTCAATTGAACGAGCCACGAAAAAGACTTGTTGCTCTCCACTCTGGTGAAATGAGTGGTTCAAAAAGAACAAATCGTTCGCTGACTGCACAAACTTTAGTCCTTATGTGGTTCTCTATAAAATATGCTGACTCGTGTTAAACTGTCTACTTTAATAACATGAGGTCTGTATCTGATTGGGTAATGTGCAGCAAAAAAATTACCTAGCTAGTATAGTTATATCGCCTAACCAAAATTTTATTTCTGCTTAACGGTGCAGGGAGCAAATACTGACAAAACACCAGATTTTTCATCTCGCCAGCCCAGGGAGTCAATCGAGTCTTCTGAACCTGCTGCAGTTGTAGTAGGCCTTCAATCACTGCGCCACCAAGGAGTCTACACATATTTAGGCAACTTTATCTTGATTGTATGCTAAATAATTGACTCAGTCTAAATATCCCAACCGTTCCTCAATGAGGATGTATCAAATGCAGTCAATTTCACTGTTTTATATACTATTTTACTATAAAACATAGGCCAGCAAATAAAGTAGCCTATATCGTTGTACGTTTAACAAAGGTATGTCCATCCCCAACTCGTTTCTAGTTCAAGGACAAACGTTTCTTGGTGAAAGCACCCTAAGGCTATTGCCCAGATATAGCGGCGGAGAATAGGGAGACGTGGCCCTGTTGTAGACCTGGCAACGCCGGGGAGATTTTGAAAATCAGCCATGTATTTTCCGCTGCAGAAACAGGTGCCCCCCAATCAAAACAATTACCTGCGTGCCACAGCAATGGAGCCATTTGGAATATTTTGGAATTACTTGTTTTGTTTACACAGGGTATTTAATAAACCAAATTGTTTCACATGCAGACTGACCTTACTTCTTAACTGCCACTCCGAAGTGCTGTTCATGACTGTGATGCAATCAAATTACAGATCATTTTGTGACGTAGTGAAATAGATGTCAACTCTCCAGAAATGAGGAAAAATGTAGTGTATTATTTAGGGAATAGGATGTCACTTTAGACAAAAATATTGATTTCTCTTATTTTCTAGCCAAGGTGATATGTGATTGTGAAAGAAAACACAAAATTAATTAAAAACAGTCTAGTTCTTATCACAATGCTCATTCAACCCACATGTCTTGACTGGAATCATTTTGTGTTGGAGGGAGCATGTTTTATATCTTGATTGAGATCCAAGGAGTTGCAAGAATACATTGATTCAGCCATAATTGACTACAAAGCTTAGACGTTCCGGCCAGTCAGTTGAAAAAGACTATTAAATCCACCATATTAAGATCTGCTCAACGCAGGCCACTTCAGTACAGTCCAGCGTTTCCTCTTAAGCCATAGCAGTCATTTCTTATATGTGTGTTTGGGGCTGTTATCCTGCTGGAAGACCCACAAGCATCAATGAAAGACCCAGTGTCTGGACACTACACCGATCAGCCATAACATTATGATCACCTGCCTAATATTGTGTAGGTCCCCCATTTGCCACCAAAACAGCACTGACCCGTCGAGGCATGGACTCCACTAGACCTCTTAAGGTGTGCTGTGGTATCTGGCACCAAGACGTTAGCAGCAGATCCTTTAAGTCCTGCAAGTTGCGAGGTGGGGCCTTCATGGATCGGACCTGTTTGTCCAGCACATCCCACAAATGCTCGATTGGATTGAGATCTGGGGAATTTGGAGGCCAAGTCAACACCTTGAACTCGTTGTTGTGTTCCTCAAACCATTCCTGAACCATTTTTGTTTTGTGGCAGGGCACATTATCCTGCTGAAAGAGGCCAATGCCATCAGGGAATACCATTGCCATGAAAGGGTGCACATGGTCTGCAACAACGCAGTAGCTCATCTGCTGGATCGGACCACACAGGCATCAATGAGCCCATGACCCTATCGCCGGTTCACCGCTTTTCCTTCCTTGGACCACTTTTGATAGGAACTGAACACTGCAGACTGGGAACACCCCACAAGAGCTGCAGTTTTGGAGATGCTCTGACCCAGTCGTCCAGCCATCACAATTTGGCTCTTGTCAAAGTCGCTCAGCTCCTTACGCTTGCCTATTTTTCCTGCTTCAAACACATCAAGTTTGAGGACAGAATGTTCACTTGCTGCCTAATACATTAATTAAATCCCACCCACTGACAGGTGCCATGATAATGAGATTATCAGTGTTATTCACTTCACCTGTCAGTGGTCATAATGTTATGGCTGATCGGTGTATGTCCAAGTGTTGATGTTTAGTGTTGTTCTGCAGTGTATTCAGTAATAGACCATAGGGAGGTCACATTTTAGAGTGGCGTTTTATTGTGGCCAGCCTAAGGCACACCTGTGCAATACTCATGCTGTCTGATCAGCGTCTTGATATGCCACACCCGTGAGGTGGATGGATTATCTCGGCAAAGGAGAAATGCTCACTAACACAGATTTAGACAGATTTGTGAACAATATTTGAGAGAAATAGGCCTTTTGTGTACACAGAGAAAGTCTGAGATCTTTGAGTTCAGCTCATGATAAATGGGGGCAAAAACAAAAGTGTTGCATTTATAATTTTGTTCAGCGTATTTGTGACTCGCAGTATATATTTGTGACTTGCTACTTACAAGTTTACAACATTTTGATAGAAATCTCCATAGTATACCTGCGTATACCTTCCACTACACCACTGTATATTAGTATATGTTTGAAAAAAATATAGGCACTTATAAAAATGTTTCCAAAATAACATATATATATATATCAATATATAATAATTACGTGTGGGGAGGGCAGGGTTGTAGGTATTTTCAGGGGTGCAAACTCATCAGGGGTGGAAAAGATGACAAAGATGCAACATCCCCCGGAAATTTATGACGATGTACTACGTCCCATTCGATCACAAATACTGGAATACTACCCTCCTATACTATATAGTACTTACTTTTGTTTCATAGTGCCAAGTATGCACTATGCGAATCGGGATTCTACCCTTAACGCTTGCTCGCTTTAAAAAAAAAACGATTTCCGGGAGATTGTATATGATTTGCGGCCGTCAGGGAGACGCATTTAAATTGCGGGAGACTCCTGGAACTTCAGGGAGAGTTGGGATGTCTGCATTATGATTGGCACTTCACCATTACCTTGCCGTGCAGGCAACACTGCACGAGTCAAATAGGTGCTTGCCGTCCTGTACTGTGCTGGTCAATGGAGAAGCCCTATACAGGTGCTGGTCATATAATTACAATATCATCAAAAAGTTGATTTATTTCAGTAATTCCATTCAAAAAGTGAAACTTGGATATTATATTCATTCATTACACACAGACTGATATATTTCAAATGTTTATTTCATTTAATTGTGATGATTAAAACTGACAACTAATGAACATCCCAAATTCAGTATCTCCGAAAATTAGAATATTACTTAAGACCAATACAAAA
>JACXGI010015578.1:0-17217 GCA_016801175.1 Esox masquinongy
GTAAGAGTCCCCCTGCAGACAGGTGGTAAGAGTCCCCCTGCAGACGGGTGGTAAGAGTCCACCACAGACACGTTTCAATACGTATAGGGAGAATTAGAAATGGGTAAGTGTGGTAGTAAAACGTTGATGGTCCCTCATACCTACGATGAATGGGCAAACATAATGAAAGACAAATATGGTGAATGGACATGTGAACAACTGTATCTTTGGGAGTTGTTAGAGATTCCAAAGAATGGCAATTTTAGTAAGTGACAAATGCACGGGCTGAAAGAGAAGCTAGAAGAATATTTTCCAAAAAAGTTGGGACAGGGGCAACAAAACACGGGAAAAGCTGTGTAATGCAAAAAAAACTGTTGGAACACCTCACAACTAATAGGTTAACTGGCAAAATGTCAGTAACATGACTGGGTATAAAAAGAGCATCCCAGAGAGGATGAGTCTTTCAGACGTAAAGATGGGGTGAGACCCACCCCCATGAAATACTGTGCAGGCAAATAGTGCAAGAATTTAAGAATTACATTCCTCAACACAGTATTGCAAAGAGTTTGTTGCATAGGCTAAGGAACACTTCCGAAAACCATCTGTAAACACAGTATGTCGCTGCATCCACAAATGCAAGTTAAAACACCATGCAAACTACCATGCAAAGAGGAAACCATAAATAAACAAGATCCAGAACCGCCGCTGCCTTCTCTGGGCCCAAGCTCGTTAAAGATAGACTGAGCCGAAGTGGAAAACTGTCTTGTAGTCTGACAAATCAAAATTTGAAATTATTTTTGGAAATTATGTGCACATGGCATGGGTGACTTGCACATCTGTGAAGGCACCATTACTGCTGAACAATATATACATGTTTTGGAGCAACATATGCTGCCATCCAGACAACTTCTTTTTCAGGGAGGACTTGCTTTTTTTCAGCAAGACAATGCCAAACCACTGCATGTATTACAAGAGCATGGCTCCGAAGTAAAAAAGCCTGGATCTAAACTGGCCTGCCTGCAGTCCAGACCTGTCACTATATTTGCTGCATTATGAAACGAAAAATACGACAAAGGAGACCCCAAAATGTTGAGCAGCTGAAATCCTATATGAAGCAAGAATGGAAATAAATGTCACTTTCAAAACTACAGCAAATGGTCTCCCCAGTTCCCAAATGCATACAGAGTATTGTAAAAAAAAAAAAGAAGAGGTGATGCAACACAGCAGTAAACATGCCCCTGTACCAACTGTTTTGAAACTTGTTGCTGGCATCAAATTCAAAAGGGGCATGTATTTGTCCAACAAAACAAAATCTCAGTTTCAACATTCCATATGTTGTCTTTGTACTATCTTTAATTAAATATAGGCATACATTTGTGCTCATAAGTTTGCATACCCTGGCAGAAATTGTGAAATTATGGCATTGATTTTGAAAATATGACTGATCATGCAAAAAAACGGTCTGTATTTTAAGGATAGTGATCATATGAAGCCATTCATTATCACATAGTTTTTAGTTCCATTTTAAATTAAAATGATAACAGAAATCACCCAAATGGCCCTGATCAAAAGTTTACATACCCTTGAATGTTTGGCTTTGTTACAGACACACAAGGTGACACACACAGGTGAAAATAGCAATTAAAGGTGAATGTCCCACACCTGTGGCTTTTTAAATTGCAATTAGTGTCTGTGTATAAATAGTCAATGAGTTTGTTAGCTCTTACGTGGATGCACTGAGAAGGCTAGATTCTGAGCCATGGGGAGCAGAAAAGAACTCTCAAAAGACCTGCGTAACAAGGTAATGGAACTTTATATAGATGGAAAAGGATATAAAAACATATCCAAAGCCCTGCAAATGCCAGTCACTACTGTTCAATCACTTATTAAAAAGTGGAAATCTCTTACTAAGTGATTGAACAGTAGACAAAGGTCAGGTAGAGCAAGAAAGATTTCAGCCAAAACTGCCAAAAGAATTGTTCGGAATTCAAAGAAAAACCCACAGGTAACCTCAGGAGAAATACAGGCTGCTCTGGAAAAAGACAGTGTGGTTGTTTCAAGGAGCACAATACGACGATACTTGAACAAAAAATTAGCTGCATGGTCAAGTTGCCAGAAAGAAGCCTTTACTGCACCAATGCCACAAAAAAGCCCGGTTACAATATGCCTGACAACACCTTGATATGCCTCACAGCTTCTGGCACACTGTAACTTGGAGTGACAAGTCCAAAACAGAGCTTTATGGTCACAACCATCAGCGCTATTTTTGGAGGGGGTCAACAAGGTCTATAGTGAACAGAATACCATCCCCACTGTGAAGCATGGTGGTGGCTCAATGATGATTTGGGGGTGTGTGAGCTCTAAAGGCACATGGAATCTTGTGAAAATTGATGGCAAGATGAATGCAGCATGTTATCAGAAAATACTGGCAGACAATTTGCATTCTTCTGCAAGAAAGCTGCGCATGGGACACTCTTGTACTTTCCAGCACGACAATGACCCTAAGCACAAGGCCAAGTTGACCATCCAGTGGTTACAGCAGAAAAAGGTGAAGGTTCTGGAGAGGCCATCACAGTCTCCTGACTTTAATATCATCGAGCCACTCTAGGGAGATTTCAAACATGCGGTTCATGCAAGACGACCAAAGACTTTTCATGACCTGGAGGCATTATGCCAAGACGAATGGGCAGCTATACCACCTGCAAGAATTCGGGGCCTCATAGACAACTATTACAAAAGACTGCATGCTGTCATTGATGCTAAAGGGGACAATACACAGTATCAAGAACTAAGTGTATGCAGACTTTTGAACAGGGGTCAGTTCATTTTTTTCTTTGTTGCCATGTTTTGTTTTATGATTGTGCCATTCTGTTATGACTTACAGTTGAACGTGAATCCCATAAGAAATAAAAGACGTGTTTTGCCTACTCACTCATGTTTTCTTTACAAATGGTACATATATTAACAGTTCTCCAAGGGTATGCAAACTTTTGAGCACAACTGTAAATGATTTGCTCATCATTGCATTCTGTTTTTATTTGCATTTTATACAGCGCCCAAACTTTTTTGGAAACGAGGTTGTAAAACAAAAAAAGTGAAAAGAAGAAGCGGACAAAAAATTGAGAAAATGTAGTGGGGGGGGGAATACTGATGAGTGTGTTTTAGTTACTCCCACTAAGGTTGACGCAGACATGGACTTTCCCTCTGGCCGGCCCCCACCCTACTGTACAACTGCAGACAGAAACACACCCTACAACTGAGTTGATGGCTCCGACTACTGACGCGCTGTTACTAACTTGTGTTAAAAAGGGTTTCCTGAGACTGATCGCCGAATGCAAACAGAAGCAAGGAGAAAAAGTTGCCGACTACAGAAGCAGGTTCGAAAAAGAGTTTGAAGTCCACAATGGGATGGGCCGCAAATCTTATGGTCCAGATGACACTGCCTGAGAACAACAGTGTAAGATGCGACTGGTTGCTGGACTTCCAAACATACAGACACACGTCCAGAAACACTGTGTAGCCCTAGTCGAGGGCTGCATGGAGACTGGCCGCACATCAAACATGTGGAAAGAGTCTGTGAAGAACAAGAAGACAAAAAGAAAGAAAATAAAGGGTAACCGGAAACAAAACTAAAGATCGCCCAACTGGGTTTCTGTAGCAGTAGCAGCCAAAGATGGCACGGAAGAAGTAGAGGAAAAGGACAGTCACAAGGTAGAGGAAGAGGTAATTCCAACCACAGCCACGACAACGGTTGCTATTGCAGTGACTCTACTGACCACTGGGTTCGAGAATGTCCTGACACAAAAGACGACTACCAAAGAATAAGAGACAATTTCCACCACACAGAGAATCAACAAGTAAAGATACCCAGCATCTGGTGAAGTCTATGGATGGCATACTTCAGGCAATCATTGCAAGGGCAGTGTGGTACTGTTAGATGAAGGAATTTTTAACTCAACGCCCACAAAGGGTCCTCATGAATGGAGCCCTCTTGGATTTACTTACCCTGAATGCAGGTGCACCCCAGGGGTGTGTCCTTTCCCTGTTGTTGTTTTCAATCTTTACTAATGAGATGAAGATCAAAGGGAATAATGTGAACCTGTTTAAATATGCAGAAGACATGGCCCTGGTGGGACTATTTTTTTGAGATATCACATTAGATGGGGCATATTTTTATATATTCAAGAATGGTGCTGGTCAAGCGGTCTACACATTAATGTAAACAAGACCAAGGAGCTTTTTATAAATGGCAATATTCTTCCAAGAACCTATCCACTCTCTCGAACAACAAACCAGGGTAGGCGGTTGAATGTTTTAAATATCTAGAGACACAAATTGATGACAGGCTGAGCTTTACAGACAATGCAGACTGTATTTTTAAAAAAGAAAGCCAGCGTCTGTTTTCAATTTGGAAATAAGAGGGTTTGGGGTCAGCAAGAATGTTCTGGAAAGCATGTAAGGCAGTCTGGTGGCTATATGATCTCATAGAGTTATGTCATATTGTGACGCAATGGATCTGGGTAATATGTCGGTTTTCCAACGCCCAAGTCAATACATTTAATTCCGCTTGCCGGACCTTTTCGTAGTTATCCAGACATAACTAGGAATTTGTCCGTACATCCGATGCTCAATTCAATACATTTAATTCCGTTTACCAGACATTTTCGTAGTTATTCTGACTAAACTAGGAATTCATCCGCTTGATTATATAGGCCTACGATGTTATTTAACGCATTTATTTTTTATTCACATTTATTAAAAAGCACAACATTTTCTTTGTCATTCTTGAAACATATCCTAGTTAGGATGAATGATTTAGAATACAGTAGATGTATGCTGCTATAGTAACCTTAATACAGAAGTTCTATTTTTCAAATGCATCATGTTGAGGGAAAATGTGTAAAAAGCATCTAACTGTAATAATATTTGGTTTCATATCGAGCCTCTGTTATAGAGAAATGTTGTTCAATGTGAGATTTATAAAGTGTAACGTCCATTGCGGGGCGGAGACACTACTGGCGCGGACCTGAGCAGTGTCGCTCAGCAGTGCCCCCTCCAGGTCCGTCCACATTAGCAGCGTCACCACCCTGCACAGGACGTTACAAAATGCGTTGACTTATGCGTTCACGTAATAACGCGTAGGTAATATGCATTTGCGTGCATATGAGATGCAGATCTTAAGACGCGCTGCTGGTGGAGAGCATCCTTATATTCAACATCACTCTCTGCTGTCTGGTATGGCAACCTGTCCATGAGCAGCAAAAACAAACTGACCAGAATAGTCAATTCAGCCAGTAAATTATTGTTGCCCACCCACAACCACAGTTCAGTATCCTTTTTCACAAGGCAACCAAAAGGAAGGAGCTGGCTGTCATTAGCGAACCTTCCCACGCATTACACCCCCAGTTTAAGAAGCCTCCCCCTAAATGGCACTTCCCAATGGACAAGAATATATTTAAAACATTTTTAAACTTTCCCTTATCCCTTGTGCGGTGGGTCTAATAAACACAGTTTATGTGTTTGAATGAACTCTCCTAACTTTAGATTTATCCACTCCTTAACAATTAAGTAAGGACAGTGTTCAGATGTAAACTAATGTACTAATGTACTAACGTTCTGTATGTTTTAAATAAGTTTTGATGATTGTGTTGTACCATGGAACGATGATTTTAATGTGTGTGAAGGCTGTTTTGTACGTGAGTGTACATGGTTTGTAATGTGAGATAATGCCGAAGAAAAATGTCCAACCTGGATGTTATATTCTGTTCTATTTGTGACCAAGTACTAAATGTGACTACATTATACATAATGTTTATCTGCCTTAGTAATTCTGGCACCCTAAAATGGGGGACTATGTACAATGCTGCAGTTACTAAATTACAACTCGTAGTACAGTAATTACTAAATGTTTTTTCCGTTATAGATGAATATACCCTCAAATGAAAGCTGACAGTCAATACTTTGACCCCACAGTCCTTATAACATTTCAAATCCGAAATACTGTCGAAATACTTCTGGAGTTCACTGTGTTGCACTTTTTTTAACAGTATCTATTTTAGACTGTCAGTCCCACCCCACCTACCACAGAACTTTCCTGAAATGTACCATAAAGCTTCTTCTTTGGTTCTTAGAAAAATAACTTCAATTCTCTGAGAACATTGTGGGAAGGTATTTTCTAATGAACCAGAAGACAACCTGTAGGAAACATTGCTATTTTGGGTTTAAATAATCAACAGAAATTCAATTTCAGGTTATGGTTGAATTTTAGATCTTTTCTGTAATGTTTAGCATACAGTATATGAAAAACACATGAAATTATGTAATTGACTTTCAATGCCGTGTGGACGAGCTCTATCTGGGTAAACAACCACATATCACACTCATAGCAAGTGGAAAATTACATTCCTCACTGCTTCAGTGCTGCCATATCTGCTACATTTTCAAAATAATTGAGCTACTATATCAGGCCTTTTGGGCGAGTTGAGTGATCATTGATTTGGAAATTTGAAATGAATATGGAAACCGTGCTCTGCTTCCAGACTCACCTTGTGTGTTTCCATGGCTATTGGATAAACAAAGATTTGCGCTAGAAATGTGTGGTTGGATGGTACATTTTACCTCCTAAAGTGGTACTTTGGGTTCTTTTTCACAGCAACAACCTGGGAACAATTAGGGTTTTTGACCTTGTCAGCGTTGGGATTGGAACCAGTGACCTTTCATTTAATGGCCATAGGCTCTAGGCTCAGTACATATTCTAAGTAGCTAGCAACTGAGGTAAGAATATATATATATATAGGCAGCCAGAGTCTGTCTAGAGATTGTTGCAGTGTCGGTTTCCCAGTCAACATGAGTCTCATTAACAGATCTCTTCAACCAATTTCAAATGTTGATCGGTAAATAAATATAACAACGAAATGCAGAATAATAATCAATAACCAGATTGTTGTCATATAATTATATTACCTAACCAAGTTTGTCACAGTGAATGTGTCATTTTGGGTGGATTATCTGTTCTTGCCAATGCATTTATTATTAAAATCAATTGACCAAGTAAGTAGGACTTACAATACATTCATATTTTCAGCAATTAGGGTTAAGTGCTTTGCTTAGAGAAAGAACAAAATATTGTTTATCCTGCTTTGGGATTTGGTCAAGCAATTGTTTGGTTACTAACAGTTGGTCTGACCACAAGCTTTCTATTGAAAATAAATACAACTATATTTGAACTAGTATTCCTATTTGTTGCATAAGTACACTTTATTAAGGGAATTGTTTGTGATTTGTAATGAATTACATTGTGTCTCAACAAAGGTGATGTTATTACCATTGACTTACACATGCTAACTAGTTATTCAATGAGAGAGTGAGAGAAGTGAGGAAGAAGTAATGACCACTGGAATGAGGAAAAGGAAGATGAGGGAGACCTCAACTGCATATTGAGGTCATCTCAAAAATCTTTCATTTTCACTTGAGTTACTCCAGTACAATTTCAACCCATTAACACTGATCATATGCAGTCAATCAACTATTAGTAGAAAGTACATTCATTTTAGCAAAGCCATTTATAGTCATTGCCTTGAATTTGTGGTATAAATTAAATTTTTTATGAGATCCATCTTTCTTCTACTGTGCAGAGTGTTTGCGTGCCTGAAGTCTGAATGATGATTTGACACTAATTGCTTGCATTCACCTTGCAGCCAAAGTGTCTTCAAAGGTATTTGGGTGTAGCTGCTCAGATGTGGAGAAAATGACATTGCACATTTGCAAAATTCTGTGTAGTTTTTCATTTCCATTCACTAAGAATGGCAAAACAACATTTACAAAACTATAATAACATCTTCAGACACCATCAAAGGTCATGGGGGCACGAGTGATATCCCACCATCAGCTTTGCCTAAGCACAACCGAAGTCAATACAACTCCAATTGAAATCATAACAGTCTAATTAAAGACTAATAAAAATGGAGGCCAAGTGGGGATGCACTTTAATCAAGTCTTTATTATACTGTAATGATCATGATGAATATCTGGTGTTTAGTGACTGGGATGCATACATCCCTGCACTCTCTACTGTGAACTTTAGATCCAACCCCCCTCTGGGAGAGACATACAAACGTCTGAGAAGAAAAAGGACAAGAAACTGCTTGACGAAAACCTGTCACTTCCCAACATTTTTTCTCCCCACTGTGCCAGTGGGAGGGAGGAGCTGCCTTGTCGGCGGGCAAGAGGTGACCTTGATAGGAAGGGAACAGACGTTTGGTGGGGGTTGGGGGGGGGGAGTGATACCAGGCCTCCACCCACCGTGGACTGTCAGGCTGTTATCAATACGATTGAGCTCTGTCTGTGGAAGGGTGAACTGGGGGTGAAACACTGACATTATAACTAGAATGACAGGGAAAAACGCACAGAAGGGACAGATGAAGGTAAGCAGGAGGAGGGCAGTGAAGGAGATGGTCTGGGGTCGGGGCTGCTGTTTGTTCCCTTGCTGGCTGTCAGCTGCCGGTAATGAAGTTAAATGAGGGCAGGAGCTCCACGGGGGGACGTGGAGTGGAGGATCACCATTGGACAGCAAAAAAGGATGAGGAAAGGGAGGAGAGGTGATTGACAAGAGGGACAAAGAAGCCAGGATGGAGAGAGGGAGGTGCGGTGCTGGCTCAGTCAATCAATAGCACCATTTCTGTCCGACTGGAGCCTCTCCACCACCACCCCCACCTCCCATAGCTAACCCCCCCCCCACCAACCTGCCAGTGGAGACCCTCGTGTGTCTGCATGTGTCAACGGGCTGAAAGGGAAAGTCACCTTTTGTCGTTTAATGGGATTCTTTCACAATGGAGTGATCTGGGACCTAGAAAAGAAGCCTCCCTCTCTGGCTTTTAAGCAGTGTTCCACGCCCTGAGAGCCAGGTGGTTCAAAGTCAGGGAGGACTTAAGATCAGATATTTTAGATCATATTCAAACGTACATCCCAATTGCAAAGTGGCTACCGCTCTTCAAGTCAAACAAAGCAGCACTCAATAAATCAGATCAATATTTCAATATGTATTACGTGTTCACCTTGCAGAGGAGAATGAGCTTACTACTTCAATTCAATGGACTGTGATTGTTTGTAAAGCCACCGGTAATTTAATAATGTTACCAGAAAGAAGAGAATCGGTAGAAATCTGTGGTAATTTAGGTATTTAATACAAAGACATAAATATTTATATGTACTATTGCATTTTTATATCTTTATATCTAAAAAATTGCATTGTTGCATGCTTGCTGGAAAGGGCCACAAGAGTTTTGAATTAGCCCCTACACATTTGGGCACCATTTGGGGATTTAGCAGATGTCTTGTATTGTCTCTAATAGAAATGGTTAGAAGGCACATCCCTGTATTTTCACGGCCTTTATACACTAGTATACAGATGGAGCAGATCTTGTAGAGCAGTAATTTCACGAACTGACTTGTGGCAAAGGTGGCATCCTATGACAGTGCCACGTTTAAAGTCACTGAGCTCTTCAGTACGACCCAATGTACAATGTACCCATTGTTTGTCTATGGAGATTTCATGACTATGTGCTGGATTTCATGCACCTGTGAGCAATGGGTGCGGCTGAAACACCTGAACTCAATATCCAGTAGGGGTGTCCACATACTTTTGTCCGTATAGTGTATTCTCCATTACGGAGTCTGTAAGTACATGCTGAGGCACCCACCATTTAATGTAGTGAAATGGGTGGGACTTTGAACTTTTCTGATCACCCACATTTACTTGACTCCAACCAGATAATAAGGATGTATCAGACCATGAAGCTGCAAGTCCCACCTACTACAATGGGTCTAATAGAAAGCTGAAGATGGATGAAAGATAAAGGCCTTTTGGCCACTAGAGACCTCTATCCTTTGTAGTTTACCAGAAGTTAGTTTATTCCTTTTGCAAACCTTAGCTGTGACCTTTGATACTTCTGGCCCCGACTGTGTGAAAATGCTGTCAAGTTGACCTTGTTGTTCTGTGTATATGTGTATATTATTATGCAGGACCTTCATATTAATATAAAGTATTAAAAGTTTCTCTTTCTGCTCAACTTGTCAATAGAGGTCACACGTCTTGCCTTCCCTGCTGTTGGGTATGTTAAAATCCAATCACTGGAACAGGAGATGGGTTTTACAACCTGGTGAAGGTAAGACAGATAAACACAGTGTGTGTGTGTGTGTGTGTGGGGGGGGGGTACCCCACAGTACACTGTGATCACTGAGCTACTGAAACTTAGACTTGTGTTCTTGTTGTAAGGGACTGCCTTCATAGTCCTGAACTTGAAGTCCTGAAGTCCTACCGTAACGATTGCCAATGACACGGAAGACTGCAGTGCGGCCAAAATATTTTCAATTACCTTTATTGCCAGTGTGTTCTTTAGTTCTCGTTAACAGCTAGCTGGAGTTAATTAAATTCTTAATTGCATTTTAAAAGGGAGCAAGGTGCCATCTATAACAGCAGCAAGGTCAAGAGACATGGCCTGCAATGACATGCAGATGACATAAGGCCCATAATGAAATAAGATCAACAATATAAAGGTCCATCTTAAAGGTACATTTAAACAAAAACATTGTTGGGGCCATTTTGTTCAGTTCATATGCTTTGTTGTTGTATATTCTCCCTAATCTATCAGCCATCAAATTTTGATGAGGAGTCTCGCCTCACTTAACTCCATTATCTTTATTGACAATAATAATATTAATAATAATAATATTTCAATATGCCCATTATTAAAAAGTTTTGCAATCTGCTTAGGATAGCTTGCGTCCAATCAGTTAATTAACTAAATTAATGTCAAAACCCTACACACAAAAAAAACACAAATTAGCATACAGTAATTGAATGTCACTCTTAGTTATCCTGCTTTCTTTTAGCAGTTGTTGGGCACTACAGTACGTACACACCTTGGTCTTCACTGACGAATGATACATTCTCACACACACACACACACACACACACACGCACACAGTCCGCAATGCTAAATTCAATTATCTCTATAGACTAATTTACAACATTTACTTTGACAGTTCACTGCAACATTTCCATCCTTGCGGACAAATTATAACAAACCTGCTGCCATTGTGCATATCAGTAGTGCATTTAGTGAATCACAATAGCAATCCGAATGGAAACCTTACAACGATCATTTTCATACTATTAAAAAAGAATTTTACAATGAATTCAAACTGTTATACATAATAGTAATACGATAATTCCCAGTGTGCCCTTTAGATGCATTTTAGCACCTTAAACTCTTAGACTTGACCAAGACGGCTTTGACGATAAATGCTGTATCAAGGAGTCATGCAATATTACCCACAAGCAAAAAAAGAGCATGCCCTTTTCCACGGATCTTGCTGACTGTGGAGGAACTTCGCAAAGCATAAATATTTCTGGTGAAGATCACAATATATGGCAGAAGCTCCATCACAGCTCTGTTCATAAAGGAGACAGATTTAAGAGACAAAGGCAGGAAGGAGGGCCAGGAAAGATGCTTTCTGCTTGCTCCTAATTAGGATAAGATAGGACAGGGTTTTTTCCTCTAGTATTCCCCCCTCCTTCAGCTCATTGAGGAACATGGCCAGGCACAATGAAGTGGGAATGAAATGTGATTCTACAAAGAAATAATAAAAGGGCTTCAGATTTTGAGATAGGGTCAGATTTGCTAATCATCAGTCTGTTAAACAAATGTGTCTCAGCCCTCTGTCGTTTTATTCTTATTATCTGACTGATGAATCATTGTTTCTAGCACATTTCCACTTTTACGTGCCTAGCTAGGGACTTAATTTCTTGACTGAGATTTGCCTTTAGTCTTTCATCAACCTCTCCTCCATCTGTCCCCCTCAGTCTTCATTCACTTTTGTTCACAGTTCCATGGCACCTTTTCCCCAACTCCCCTGTGCTAAATCACCATAAATATCTTGTGTGTCACTATACTGTATGTCTTCTAAATCACTGTTTGTTTGTTTACTACATATAACTTCCAAAGAATATACTCTTTTTTTCCCCTTTTGGCCTCTTTTGGCTTTTGAAATCATGTAGGCATTAGGAAACAAATGTGACGATATTTACGCAGATGAATGGCCATTGGTCTATCATTATTGAATCACAATGTGATGTCATGATCTGGGCCAAACCCCAGGCATTTTTTTCAGATCTATCACAAAAATGCCATTATTCAAATATCAAGAGTGTTATTTCAGCCTTAAAGTGTGGCAATATTATCAATCAAACAAGATAATCACATTATAACTGCTTAGATACAGTATGTGTTTCACGCATCAATGAAAACTCTCCTTTGTGGATTTTGTGGGCAGGTTAAAATAAATGTTCACACATTTCAAAAGAAAAATAAATACTTATCTAATTCTGAAATCTTGTTCATACATTTATTCAGCTTACTTCTCTTTTGAAGACTTGTTCTTCTGGTGATATCAGGCAATTAAGCTTCAAATAGAGCATACAGATGCTTTTACTATGGAAAGATATAATGATAATGATGTTAGAAGATAACTCTCTTTGGTTTATTTTGTCAGCCAGCTTAAGGAGTGAGAATGGGAACAATGTGAACAATTTATACCAGATACTCTGCTCACTGTGGTTAAATAGACCAGCTTCAGACACAACTGATCCAATCACTTGTCACAGAGAAAAACAAAAACACGATTTGAAGCAAACAAAATTTGTTTCAAGACATGGTTGCAAAAATAACATTAGTTAAATCTGACTTACACATTCTGCAACCTCTCAGTGTGGCCTTTAGCAATCATGTAATGACAGTGGGTTGGAGGTTTTATTTCACCCATATACGTATTTTACCCTACAAACCCTAGACCAGCGAGAAGCCCGTCCATCTACAGGTGTTGTTTTGCCACTCTCAATTAAGCATCCAACCATCCAGCCACCCAGCCATGGGGCTACCAGACCAAGCGCCACACAACAAGTCAAGACATCATTACTCATGGGTCAAACTGCATTAGGGTCCAACACCCATACAGTCATGGCTAGATGGGTTAGCACATTGCACTGGTGCAGCTAGATGTCAGAGCAGGTCAAAATGGATACAACTCAAACAACCGTGCTATCCCAGCCCTACTGTCAATAAGAAAATAATAAGTTACACTAAAAGAATACTCCACTGAATCTAGTTGAATGGTGAGGAAGAGCAGCCTCCCTATAAGAATAAAAACATTACCCCTGATTGACTATAGCTTAAGTATGGGCAGTTTTTCACTGTTAACACATTACTGTGTGTTTGCAAAAGCTGGTTTATTCAGAAAAAAAATTACTTGAACTAAGACAATTACGACATGTGTACTTTAATGTGGCGGTCAAGATGTGATTAAAAGCATAGACAACTAAGCATAAAAATGCTTTTCGTGTAAGATGTCAAATCTAAAGGCATTTAATAATTACAAAAAAACTATTTTCTAATTAATTTCTCACACTTTGACATCATGTTCTCACACTTTGACATCAACATAATTAACATAATTCATAATGTTTTACAGTAAAACATGGTAAATACAATTCATTATTTGTGGCACTGTGCATGCACAACATGACTTCATTTAAGTATATACTTTTGAAAGTTTTTAATTTCCTGTTAATTTCAGGTTCTCGAGGGACTGGCGTAAAACCCCAAGAGGTGGATGGTCATGGTCATGAGTGATACCATTATTATATGGTTACAAATAATAGCAACCAAGACTGATTACTCTGCTATATTAATTGCATTTGATCATTTCAAGTATTTTTAATATGCATTTTATTTCTGAGTTGCTCATCAAGTATTCATTAGGAAATTAATTCACAAGCCAGACGTGTCCACACAGCACTGTTTGTCACGATCTCTAACATCTCTATGTTGTATAGATTCTGACTCTCTGCTGCCACTTCCACCTCTCAATCATGCTCTTTAAGACTGTACAATGCACATTTTCAACCTAACAAAATTATTCTATAATACAAGTTAATCAGTGAAAATACCTGGGACTACTTTGCTTGAATAAAATGTGACACAGAAATAATATACTTCTAGACTACTCCATGGCTCCCTCTTATCTCTAAAGTACAATTACTGTATGACAAAAGTGAAAGAATTCACCAGTTTGTGGAACAGTTTGAGGAACTAATTCAGGAAGAGTACTGCAATTATTTCTTAAACTTCAACATAGAAACAAGACTGAAAAAAGCTACACAAAATAGTTGAAAACTACAAAGAGGTCTTGGTAGTTTTCAACTACATTATGGTAAACTCCCGTTGGGGCACGGATGTTGCAGTTCTTGCTACGCACTGTTCACCAGGCCTGGAGCTACTGACTGTAAAGGTACGGCCCTTCCACCTCCTGCAGGAGTTCAGCTCTGCTATAATCACTGCAGTCTACATTCCCCCATAGGCGGAAAAACATGCGTGCTGGAAGACCTATACAGAGTAATAAACAGCCTAGAGGATGCTCACCCTGAGGCAGTTTTCATTGTTGTTGGCGATTTCAATAGGGCAAATGAGGAAAGTTTTGCCAAAATACCACCAGCACATTAACTTCCCTACCCATAGTGATCAGACTCTTGACCATTGTTATTCACAAATACGAAATAGCTACAAACCCATCCCCCGTCCCACTTTTGGTAAGGCGGACCATTCATAAATTTTTCTCCTCCCATCCTATAGACAACGCCTAAAACAGGATAAACCGGTTTTTCAGACAGTTCAACGCTGGAATGAGGCATCCATTACTACTTTACAGGACTGCTTTGAAACAACGGATTGGCAGATGTTCTGTGATGCAGGCGATGGGGCATTGATGAATACACAGACTCTGTCACAGCATATATCTCCAAGCGCATCGATGATGTCATCCAGAGGGTCAATGTCAGGACTTTCCCCAACCAAAAGCCCTGGGTAAATGGTAATGTCTGTGCTAAGCTCAGAACACGGTCCTCTGCCTATAGCTCTGGGGACCTGGAGACTTTGAAGAGATCCAGATATGACCTACAGAAGGCTATCAGAGATGGAAAAAGAGACTACAGGGATAAGCTGGAGTCTACAGTAACTACCACAGCTCTGACCCCAGACACGTAGTGCGACACATCACAAACTACAAAGAGAGGAATAGTAGGGATGCTCGTCCCGCCGCCTCGCTCCCTGACGAGTTCAACACCTTCTATGCACAGTTTGAGGCGAAAACACATTTCCTTCGGTAAGGCTTGCTGAGGACCAGGGCAATTGCATTCTGTCCCTAACCATGGCCAATGTGAGGAAAGCTCTTAAAAGAGTGAATCCATGGAAATCACCAGGGCCAGGTGGCATTCCAGGCCATGTCCTCAAGGGGTGCGCTGACCAACACCCTGTAGCACTGACCTCCATCATCATGAAATGCTTTGAGCAGCTGGTCAGAACTCACATCTGCTCCACCCTTCCTGATACCTTGGACCCCACTGGAAATCATGAATCTGATAGGGTGTCTATGACATGCGGAGATCCCCAGGGATCAGTTCTTTGACCGCTTCTGTTCCATCTCTATATGCTACCTATGGGCCAAATTATACAGAACAACTACATTAACTACCATAGCTATGCAGATGATACTCAAATATAGATGGCTTTGAAACCATATGACAACAGCAAAATAGACCCACTGTGTCACTGTACAGAGCACATAAATACCTGGATGAACCAAAATTGTCTACAATTTAACCATGATAAAACAGAGATTATTGTGTTTGGCAACAAAAACAAGAGAACTAGTATTAGTAATGAGCTGGATTCTTGTCCAGTCAGGGCCTGACTGCAGAGGAGCCTCTTGGAATTTCGTTTAATTATCCCCAATCAGAGGCAGCTGTTCCCTATTGCCTCTGGTTGGGGATCCTATTTAAGATGCCTCAGTTTAGCTTTCAGTTGTTGGTCACTGTATGTGATTGTGTTGTATGCCACATCAGTTCACGGTTATTGGTGTTTGTATCAGAAGAAAGTAAATTAAAGCAATGGCGATCTCAAACCGCTCTATGTCTCACATCCTTTGTCTCGACCGTGACACAAGAGAACAGAGCGCATCACTCCGGTTCTTAAATCATTGCACTGGTTTCCAGTCAGTTACAGAATAGATTTTAAAGTGGTGATTTTAGTCTATAAATCACTGAATGGTTTACGCCCGAACACATTTCTGATATGTTTGAAGAGTATAAACCGAGCAGGGCACTTAGATCCATGAAGACAGGTCAGCTAGTAGAGCCCAGAGTTCTAACTAAGCATGGTGAAGCTGCATTTAGCAGTTATGATGCACACAACTGGAATAAACTACCAGAAGATCTTGGATGTGCCACAAACGTATAAATGTTTAAATCCAGGAAAAAAATATTTCTCTTTTCACGTGCCTATGACTGAGCGCTTAAACTTAACTACACTGTTCAGCCTTACAGATTTTTAGCTTCCTAATGGAATCCACTATGGAATCTACCAGTTATGTATTTATTTCCATTTTATTCTATTTCTATTTTCTTATTCTGTGTTATATTATTATGATGTTGTTTTATTAATAAGGTGGTTAGCGTCCCCCTTGTAATTTAAGGTGGTTAGAGTCCCCCTTGTTATTTAAGGTGGTTAGAGTCCCCCTTGTTATTTAAGGTGGTTAGAGTCCCACTTGTTTTATTATTAAGGTGGTTAGAGTCCACCTTCTTTTATTATTAAGGTGGTTAGAGTCGCCCTAGTTTTATTATTAAGGTGGTTAGTGTTCCCCTAGTTTATTATTAAGGTGGTTAGACTCCCCCTTGTTTTATTATTAAGGTGGTTAGAGTCCCCCTTGTATTATTATTAAGGTGGTTAGAGTCCCCCTAATTTTATTATTAAGGGGGTTAGAGTCCCCCTTGTTATTTAAGGTGGTTAGAGCCCCCTAATTTTATTATTAAGGTGGTTAGAGTCCCCATTGTTATTTAAGGTGGTTAGAGTCCCCCTTGTTTTATTATTAAAGGTGGTTAGAGTCCCCCTGGTTATTTAAGGTGGTTAGAGTGCCCTTTGTTTTATTATTAACTTGGCTAGAGTCCAAATTGTTTTATTATTAAGGTGGATAGAGTCCCCCTTGTTTTGATATTAAGGTGGTTAGAGTCCCACTTGTATTGATATTAAGGTGGTTAGAGTCCACCTAGTTTTATTATTGAGGTGGTTAGAGTCCCCCTTGTATTATTATTAAGGTGGTTAGAGTCCCCCTTGTTTTATTATTAAGGTG